>JAVFBZ010192614.1:0-14409 GCA_032466195.1 Katharina tunicata
TGATAGTTTAAAGTATTTTACTTTATAATTGAATAGCAAAACTATACCTTAATAAATTTGTTTTCTTCTATTCTTTTTAAATATAATTTAATCTAATTTTAATTCAATAATTTTGAAAACCATTTGTACTTAAAATACAGAAGAATGAAAATCAACGCAAGAAGAAACCTTATCAGGGGTCCGTTGGCCAATGAAACTAACAGGCTCTTCAACAAGATATCAGTGGTTTCGACATACACATACATAGGTACATACGTCACCGCTGCTTTTATGTTGCCAAACGAACAGCGTTTTTGTTGCACACGTAGTACACTAAATGAAATCGCACAGATTAAGAGTCAAATTTTGTTTCGGCCTGGTGTGGAAACAATACTCTTGTATCAGTTTAGTCTGACCGACTGCGTGTCCGTTTGCGTGTTTAGGGTAAATAGTTATGTGACAAGCAGAACTTGTCGTTAGCTGGTAGGATCTAAGGTCCTGTATCTCTCACAACTTAGATTGCTGTGCAGTATTAACACAACAAAAACCCCGCAAACACAAACAAAACATAGATAAATACATATATATATGTTTGGATTTTTGGCAACTCAATTCAACAGAATGATTCGCGCCATACCTACACAGGTTTGTCTCATAATATTAGATTTAGTGTCAATCCCAAAAGGCTAGATAGCATGTATGAAAACCGTCGATTAGCACAAATATACACGTATTTAGGACATTCAAACTAAACTATACAATACACTACACAAAACACCAAAAAATCACACTACAATAACAATGCACTACAATAACAATACAATACAATACATAACAATACAATACACTAAATTAACAGCAGCACTACAGTCACAGCACAGTACTTAAGTAATATAACATTTAAAAATTGTAATACAATACACTAACATTATTCTAGACAGATAATAATAAAGCTAATAACAAACTCGACCCTGTTTTTGACGAACGGCAAGCTTAATGTAAAAAAGAAACGGTGTGGTTTTATACATTTGTGTCACGGAAAGTCGAAATTGACTGTCACTGAATAAATAGCATGATTGATGTTTAAGAGGGGAAATAAATACATATAAAAATACATGTACATGCAGACTGTAAACTAGTTGTATTTATCGCCAACCTTGTGAGTCATGTCAATACTCAGACCAAAGGCAAAACAGAAAATTAGACGAGATTTCACAGACTTGGATCTTGTCTGCAATGTAAATGTTTAGACCAGATGCGAAACAGAAAATTAGACGAGATTTCACAGACTTGGATCTTGTCTGCAATGTAAATGTTAAGACCAGATGCGAAACAGAAGATTAGACGAGGTTTCACAGACTTGGATCTTGTCTGCAATGTCAATGTTTATACCAGATGCGAAACCGAAAATTAGACGAGGTTTCACAGACTTGGATCTTATATGTAATATATATATTCAGAAACAAAAGGAAATATTTACCGAGATTCCATAAACTTCAATGTTGTCCTGTCAGTTTTTTTCAATTCTATGAAAAATTGACATCTCACGTAATTTTATAACATACACAAACAAATAACACTTTATAGTGAAAAGCACGATGTTTCCACCTTGTAGGCGCATAATCATAGTACAACAGAAACAGTACGGTGACTCTTGTGAAATTTCGAAAGATGAAGTAGCATAGATTCAATTCCATTTAATTGTTATATCAGCTTTCCAACAGCAATAATAAACGATAGCTACAAAGGCAGCTTTTGTGGTCTTGTGCAGCTTGGATGTTGTTTAATTATCTTTATCAAACTGTTTACGCTCATCATGGTCCCTATTTTTAGGTCAAGTTTGCAAACTTTAAGCCGCCACATCAGAATTTTTTGCCTCTTGTGCTTATTAAATAATTAATTATTGAAAGGGACAAACAATTCAACATTTTGCAATGATACCGACTTAACATCTATATACGGACCCTTGTTCTTGTGTTTACGTATATAATCTTCATGCTTTGAGAATAAGAAATTTAGGAAATAAAGCAAAGTTATTATTTTTGCAAAGAAAACTGATCATTTAATTAGTTTTTGCCGATTAGAATTATCATACAAAATGACGTCTTTATTTCTCATGCATGACCTTTAGATTTCTTTGTCTTGAAGGAGACAATATTTGAAGAAAAAAAAAACAATTGAACTGTTTGCAAAGTGTCATTTCTTAGAAGTGCGATAGCTTGCTTGTATTACATCTGTGTTTGACAATTATAAATCTCCTTGACACTTAGTCAATACATAATATTTATCACGGTCTCCGCGAGTATTAATCTCCCTATAATGTCGGATGAGACACGGTCTGTTGTCACAAACTATTATTTCTAGAAGGTCAAACTCAGAGACATGTCACACTGACATTGATTCATCAAGAAATGGATTTTACCACCAAATACCTAAGGTGTTTTTCTTGGTAGAACCCTAATTTAATTCTTCGATAATAACACACTTCCACATCTTTGTCCCCTTTTAATCATGTAGAGTTGCTCGTTTCGGATCTCTTTCTTACTTTGTTTTATCTGCCGTGTTGTTTCTTATCAATACTCTGTTTTCCTTCAGTATTATTAACGGTGATGTTTTACTATGAAAACTAATGCAGTAATTAAAGAAAGAAATGCAAACGGAAACTGTAAATATTTATTTATACATCAAAAACATCCAATAATACTCATATAAATTGTATAAATAATCTCCACACTGCTATTTATTGCAACTTGATGGTGCCCTTTGGTTTTTAATATCAACAATTAATTTAAAAAAATCCATATTATCCAGGATCCAAGATTAACAGTCGTGTTGCGGATTTTTCTTTGCATGGCGAACACTATCAAATACCCAAGGGGAATCGTGTCCTGTAATCTTTTCCGGAATCTTTAGCCAATACCTTACTTTCCATGATAGTCTTAGAAGTCTCTTCAGAACATAAACTTCTCCTGGAATGACTATCTTGTTTCCATTTGACACAAGAGGGCCCTCAAGTGGAAATTACTTTCAGTCCTCAAGGACAAGACGGTAGTAACATGCCGTCCACTTGATCGTTAATCACATCTCCAGCAGTGAAACATCCCTCCAAAAATATGCTCTACATCTGGACAACTTTGTACCAACTGAGCCAGGTCATGGTAACATTTCTCATTGGTCAATCTTTACTTTGGTCGATTTCTGGCCGATCAATTTCACCGTGAAAACGTTCTTGTTACCGTCTTGGACCTTTAGCTTAGGGATGAATCTTAGCGTGCCTAACTCAATTACGCGGTATAACAACATACTTCGTTAAGCTGAGGTACCTAGGTCCATTTATGTTTTTTTGAGGCTCGATTATTGGATCGCATCTCCGTCAATCTAATCTTCTATGATCAAAAAATACTTTAGTTCATCGGGCATAGTTTGTATTCAGAAGCATGTATCATCTTAAAGCAATGGTGTTGGGTGATGTACGAAATGTACCAGCCATCGTCACAATTAGATTGTTGGTTGTCTAAAATGTGTCGGTTGTTCCACTGCTAATTATAATACACAGAGCACATCAACAAAATGGCAGTCACAGTTTATTTAAACAGAAAATACAGGCCAAAAAGATGTTGTAAACCTATCGTATGTTTGGTGGTGATATTAAACAGCCCATGTAAACGTACAGCCAAGTGTCCTTACATGTTACAGAACGCCAAGGGTTTTATGTGAGAACGATGGAGAAATAAAAAAGCGCCTCATGATACCATGTCACAATGTCAGTCATACGCGACAAAATCTATTTCCCAAAGATGTCAGTAAGCTAAAGAGCAATTCAGAGATTTCAGCCTAATGATTTGTTTCGCACGTCTGGAGAAATAAGAATGACATGATATGAGATCGTCAAGAGTTATGACCCCCCCGCTGGCATACTTATAACATTTCGTACTTACATGTACGTTTGCTTCTGACTAAAACTGGTGGGATATGGCCATTTTATACAAATCTTCAATACTACAAACAATCAATACCAAAAGCTTACCAGCATTTATTTTTGCCTCGCGTCTATAATTAAACAGAAGTTCAATGAAAGAAAGATGAATACAGTTCCAGTATTTCAATTTAGCAGGATCACTTGCCAGAGGCGAGAAATGTTCTTGTTCACTAATAGATTTTGATGAATTTCACACAACGCATTTTATTTTCTTGCTAGGGGACTACGGATTTTCTAGAAACTTAAGATTATTACACTTAAATGACTTCATACCCACCCCGACACCCCTTTTGAAAAGGATATAATTGTAGAATATGTCGCCACAACAAATGGACATATTAAACCCGCATAGCCCACAAAGTACCAACGGGCAAGGAGTTCTAACCATCAACATGAAATTTATACGCACTTTTGGGATGATTGCTTTTGATATCATACTTTAACGAAATAACACATCAAGGAATATTTTTCCAGATATCTATGAAATTTTCGAAAGCAATAACCACTGATTTTCAAAAATCGTTACATACAAACATACATACATGAACACCCAAAATGTAACATTTTCTCACACATATTATTCTGATATTCTGAAATAAATATTTATAATGTTTTCACAAGCATTATCAAATATTTAAGGCAGTTCAAGAGAGACGTTGCATATGTAATTTACTGTGTAACGTCCAGTTAAAGGGTAAACGCTGTCGTGGTCTTGAGTTTATCTGTTAATGCCAATGAGAAACATCGCCTTTTTTCGTTTCACAAAGAAGATTGATAGCAGTTTATGAGAGGTTTCGCCTTCACAGAAACTAATCATCCGCCTAAAGCCAAGCAAAGTTCTTTCTATGCCTCAATTTCGCTGATTAAAAAACAAATGTAAGATATTGGTCTAACTGTGTGGCTTCTTCTTAAAATCTCACATTTCACTGACATTTAAAAAAGATACTAAAAGGGAGTGCATTACAGCAAAAAGACCAATGTTGGTTGTCAACTTTGCAACAAAAGAAATACAATTCACACAAAGGCTTTGCGTTTTTTTTTTACGCGAATGTTCTTTTCACCATGTATGATAAAACATGTACATCTAATGCAAAACGACAAAGCAGACAAAGCATCGAACATACAATAAGATTCATAGGGATTAGTTATGTAAAAGCAACTAAAGTGTATACAAATGTAATGTACCGATGCAGTCATCCCGAAAGAATTTAAAAATGGATTCGATGACCAACACTTTGTTTTTAAATGGAAGGTCTATTTTTACATATAGAACTCAATACACCTGTTGGCCTGGATGTGCATGATGCTCCGACTTTTTCAATCTCCACATTTCAAGTTCCTATAACGGTTTATTTCAGGTTAATTCTATGAAATTAAAATCGATCCACTTGTGAAATGCATCGAATGCTGTCCCGATAAACTGCTCACAAATCCATACGTCTCTATCAGCAAATTTAAGGTTGCAAAGAAATCGTTAGCATGAGTTGAAGGCTGACAAACATTGTACATAATCATCTCTAAATCGATTAAACGGCATAGTCAAAACCCAAGCGAAAGGAAAAGTACACATAGAGTAAGATAAGCGCTCTAGACTGACACAAAATATTGATTTTGGTCTAATACTAGGAAAGCTTTAAAGATTTGAATTCTTCAAACCGCTAAGAATTGTAATTGTTTCTATCCAATGAATTTTGTTCACCGTCATTTGATAGTGTCAATCCTGGACTGTTAGGTCTGTATATGAAACGGAACTAACATCATATGCAATAATAGATTATCAATTGCCATAGTTTGGAATGTGTTGTCTGTTAAATTAAAAATAAACAAGATGGCTCCACCACATCATGACACTGCCTCCACCGAATCTGTCAACTTGGGCTACACAGTTGTTGGCAAAACGTTCATTGCGGCGCCTGTATAAGCGTTGTCGTCCATCATGTCTCTGTAAAAGGAAACGTAACGTCGCTGAACCATACTCGCTGCCAGTTTCTCAAGTTCCAGCCCTGTACATTCGTGCACCAGCAAACGCGTAAACGTCGATGTTGGCGTTGCAAAACGGGGCCAACGTATTGTCTCCTAGCCCGTAAACCAGCTTCTCGAAGTCGGTTCCGAATGGTTTGTGCAGACGCCCGTCTCAAATCAGGTTGCCCAGCTGTGTTCGTTGCTGTGATAGTTCTGTGACGCAAGTGATGGACCCGGATGTAGCGATCTTGTGCTGCAGTTGTTATGCGAGGTCTACCACTTAGGGACCGGTCTTCTGCAGAATGGAATCGCTGAAACCTGTTCCAAAGACGTGAAATAGTGCTCTGTATGACGTTCATGTGCCGTGCGACTGCCGACTGCGGTTCACCTAACTGGAGGCGGCCAATCGCAATGTTTCGATTCGCAAGGTTTAATCTCGGCATGTTGTAACTCGTGTACAGTGAAATGGGAAAGGCACAGAATTGCAGGTTTAAATACCCGTCACCACCCCAGTATTTTCTCCAAGTTTAATTTTCATTCGTCCAAATCTGAATATTTTATGT
This sequence comes from Katharina tunicata, assembly GCA_032466195.1. Classification (NCBI taxonomy): domain Eukaryota; kingdom Metazoa; phylum Mollusca; class Polyplacophora; order Chitonida; family Mopaliidae; genus Katharina; species Katharina tunicata. The sequence goes on from JAVFBZ010192614.1 coordinate 6,484, forward strand.
CGCTTAATACGAATTTCCACATAAACGCGCCACAACGTGTGTTATTTTTATTGTCAGTGTAGTTGGCCATGTTCTCCCATTCCAGAAGCATTGAGAAACATAATCATCCATGGCCATTGTACAGAAGAAACAATATTTAAAAAAAAAATCAGCACTTTCTTGTGACATTTCACCTATGTCTTTCTTTTTTGACAGAGTATATTTTTTGTTAAACTTGTCGTGATTTTGAAATTTATAGTTAAGTTGTGCAAAATGTATTCGCTTGGCCGAATTTTGTCTAAACTAGTAATAACGACAAATAATACTTTGTACATACTGGAACGTACATGTATGTATATGTCAAGCAAAATTTGATGGGGATAGCCATTCACAAACGCTTGTTCCAATATGTACAAAGTTATATAGATAAGCCGTACTAGTTTTTACACAAACACACACACAAACAAGGTAGCACTTGGAGACTAGTAAATTGTATTACATTAAAAAACATACATGAGCATTCGCAGATAAAACGGCTTTATCAAATGTGAATGGAAAGATATATTCACTGACTTATAGACACATGGTTCACCAATTTCCATCCCACAATAAATCTGTGACTAGATCACTCCTCTACTAAAATACACTTTCTCGATACCAGCGTCCAGATCAACGAAAATAAACTGAAAACATCCATCTACCACAAGTCTACTGACCGATATACATATTTTCATGGGGACAGTTTCCACCCCCAACACACTACAAGATCAATCGTTTACAGTCAAGCCCTTAGGTACAACCGACTATGCTCTGATCAAAGTGATGCCGCCAAACACCTCAATGCACTTAGAAATGCCTTCCTTCAACTTAAATATAATGTCTATATGGTCAACCAACAAGGGCTTCCGATATCCCTAGAGACTACTTACTTCAATACAAAAAGAAACAAACAGATAATAAAGTACCCATTATAGTCACATATAATCCGCACATTCGAAGGCTACAAAAAATAATAAATTCTCTTCAATTCATCCTTCAAGAAGACAACAGTCTGAATAACATCTTTCCCGAAATTCCCCATTGTTACAGTGAACTGACTGAATAGTAATCACTCTACTTGGAAACCATGATTATATGTACGCTATGTGTCTATATAAGTCAGTGCTTATATCTTTCCCTTCACATTTGATAAAGCAGATTTATCTGCGAAAGTTCAAGTATGTTTTTTAATGTAATACAATTTACTAGTCCATAAGTGCTACCTTGTTTGTGTGTGTGTGTGTGTGTGTGTGTGTCTTTTATGTACAAAGTTGTATTTGTCGTTTTATTTCTCACTAGTTTAGTGAATCCTCCCCATACACATATCTACAGTAGGATTTTGATAGGTCTAGGTATTAAACTTTATCTTGTAATGCCATAGGACACTAAACCTCTACAGACACATGATGTGACACAAATTCTGATTGGAATAAGAAATATCGCTGTTAAATGCAAATAGTTCGCAAATGAGAAGGACAAATTCCTCACTGCGTCTTTTTGTACTGTTTTCTTTAGATTGAAATACACATCAAATAATCAATCCACTTCCGTATCGGTGGTGGTTGTGTGAGAGGCACCTCTGTCGTCATTTTGGTACCTCGTCAATACCCGGAGAGCCACACTTTCGGTAGCAGTTGCGTGACAAACATCTCCGGCGTCATTTTGGTACCTCGTCAATAGCCACACTTTTGGTAGTAGTTGCGTGACAAACACCTCCGGCGTCATTTTGGTACCCCGTCAATACCCGGAGAGCCACACTTTCGGAAGTAGTTGCGTGACAAACATCTCCGGTGTTAGTTTGGTTCCTCGTCAATACCAGGATAGCCGCACTTTCGGTAATAGTTGCGTGACAAACATCTCCGGCGTCATTTTGGTACCTCATAGACACCCGGAGAGCAGCACTTTCGGTAGTAGTTGCGTGACAAACATATCCGGCGTCATTTTGGTACCCCGTCAATACCCGGAGAGCCACACGTTCGGTAGCAGTTGCGTGACAAACATCTCCGGCGTCATTTTGGTGCCTCGTCAATACCCGGAGAGCCACACTTTCGGTAGTAGTTGCGTGACAAACATCTCCGGCGTCATTATGGTAACTCGTCAATAGCAGGAGAGCCGCACTTTCGGTAATAGTTGCGTGACAAACATCTCCAGCGTCATTTTGGTAACTCGTAGATACCCGGAGAGCGGCAATTTCGGTAGTAGTCGCGTGACAAACATATCCGGCGTGATTTTGGTACCTCGTCAATACCCGAAGAGCCACACTTTTGGTAGTAGTTGCGTGACAAACATCTCTGGCGTCATTTTGGTACCTCGTCAATATCCGAAGAGCAACACTTTTGGTAGTTGTTGCGTGACAAACATCTCCGGCGTCTTTCGGTACCTCGTCAATACGCGGAGAGCCACACTTGCGGTAATAGTTGCGTGACAAACATCTCCGGCGTCATTTTGGTACCTCGTATATACCCGGAGAGCCGCACTTTTGGTAATAGTTGCGTGGCAAACATATCCGGCGTCATGTAGGTACCTCGTCAATACCCGGAGAGCCACACTTTCGGTATTAGTTGCGTGACAAACATCTCCGGCGTCATTTTGGTACCTCGTAGATACCCGGAGAGCCGCACTTTCGGTAATAGTTGCGTGGCAAACATCTCCGGCGTCATTTTGGTACCTCGTAGATACCCGGAGAACCGCACTTTCGGTAATAGTTGCGTGGTAAACATCTCCGGCGTCATGTTGGTACCTCTTCAATACCCGAAGAGCCACACTTTCGGTAATAGTTGCGTGACAAACATCTCCGGCGTCATTTTGGTACCTCGTAGATACCCGGAGAGCCGCACTTTCGGTAATAGTTGCGTGGCAAACATCTCCGTCGTCATTTTGGCACCTCCTCAAAACCGGATCAAGTACTAAAATGATTCGGTGTCAAAACGACGGAAGAGTTGTCTGTCACACATTTACTCTCTACGTCGCTTTTAAACCCATATGCACTGGTTTAGAATATATTTGCCATGTTGGACAACGATAAACTCTCATGTCGGATCGATTTTATTTTTTCGATGTAGAGCTGATTGGACGTGAAAAAAACTACGCTTTCAGAAATAATAAGGAGAAGAAAATCATACTACTATGATTGATAAAATGGTGATAGTTGTTCTAGAAGTATGAAATTCAATCATTTTTTGTAGTTGACAGTTAAAATCTCAGACATTATGTTGATGTTTAAAGCGTCTGCACTGAAACGAAGCGAATAATTTACTTTGGCCGAATTTTTGGCTCTGATATTTTCTAATCTGACCTATGTCTTCGTTTTAGGGTCTGATCCTCGCGGCATCAGTAATGTAAATACGTGAAAATAAGAGCAGTCCTCTTCACTTAGGGCATAGAGGATCTAACAAGAATCAAATTGATTTTCCTCATGCTTTATAAGATTAGCGGGTTGTTGCAACTGTAGGATCAAGCTTGAATGCACAGCTAACACAAGTCAAAATATAACAATTATTCAGGGCTAAAACCTAGGAAGCAAATCAACTACAATTCTTCATACGTCAAATTGGACGTTGAATAAAATTCCTCAATGTTGAATAACACTAGGCTGGGTAAAATGGGTTAATAATCATGTAACTCACCTGCGACAAGACATTTAAAACGTTATAATGCAGATCTCCCAGGGCTATATCAATACTCTTATACATAGTTACCGATGAGCACATTGAAAGTGATATAAACCACTCGAGATTATTTGAAAGTCAGTATCCACAAATCTAATGAAGATGTACAAAATTATTGTTGCCTGTGTTCCAATCGGCGCCAAAGAAGAACTACAATAGCATTTTCGTGATTGACGTGTAATAAGTAAGGGCGTATCTTCTCAGATTTTTCCAGCTAGTACCTTTATTGAACCCAAAACAGTTTTCAAGGCCGTCAGCAAAGTCTACATCCTCAGGAAACCGTTTTTGGAAATTGCGGTTTATGGTATATCAAACGACTAGCATTGTTATAATGGGAAAAGATTAGTCTATACTCTTTCAGTGAAGCCATTCTATGCGGCGCGTTGACACCTACCTCTCGATAAAGTATTTTCTATGTTGGTGAAGATTATCGAGTTTCTTTGAATAACAGCTTGCACTATGTCAGCCCTTGTCAAACTCAAGCATCTGGGTTATCTTGACGTTTTGTGTACCCTTTCATTAGTTCGACTGGTAATCTTTATATAGTAGTATTAGTACATAAGTAGAGCATCTCTGACAAAGGAAAAAACACATTTCGGACTTACTGTGTGTAATCACTGTTAACAATAGCATAATAAGGAGAAGATACTATTTTTACTTTACGAAACTTCCCTTGATCACTTTGATTGATAAAGAATGTAATTAATAACTAGTATTTGATATTCTTACATTATTTTTGTAGTTATAATAAATAAAAAAAATGAATAAATCGTAGAGGTTTACTACATTATTTTTACAAGTGACTCAGACGTTTGGTTTTCCTAGCATTATGATAATGCCTGACGATGAAAGCCGGCGTGTGAGATCCACCAATCAGTTTTTTTTAAACACATGGCATTAATAAAAACAATTTACCTTGTAAATGCTCCCTTACTTTAAAGATAACAACGTTCTTAGCTTGTTGTCCGCCGACATGTAATGTGTGTGCGAATGAAGCATTCGTTGCGCATATTTCGAGGCAAGCAATTTGTGTCTCTCGCCTTAAAAAACGAAGAAAATGTGATGAAAGCTGGTGGGGAATTGTATTAACCAAAGACAAAGCTCAAGAACGCATTGTCATTGTTCGTTGTGACACTTTATTTGGACATTTGAATAAACAAACCTAGACATAAGTATAAAAAAAAACTAACAAACTATAGTCGGAGGTTGTCTGACTAGCTTTGGAATTGATATTAAATGTCTGAACAAATTAATAATCCTCTTTCTGACTAATTATCTTCCCTAGCTCTCACGCAGATAGAAATTATATAAAAAGTGGTCAATCACACAAGATTGGTCATATTGCCAACATACAGAACCTTACTTAATCCTAAGTGATAACAATGTACTATATCAAACGGATGATTCCCTAGTGATTTACTCGGCTTACTACCTGTGCAGTTCCTGATTGCTACCATTTTCTGTGAGCAGTATTACTTGTTGTGTCTGTCTAGTCCAAATCTTTTCCATTTATTATATTCTTCATGTTTGTACGTACGTTAATAGGCAAGTCTGTATTGTTTTAAATATGCCATTTTATTTTGCTCTGATATAATATTGCTTTACATTAAGAACTTACGTTTTATACATGTTAAACAATATCAACTACATTTTGAGAATTGCCTATCCGTGTCAAAATTGTTGACAAATAACTTCCTTTTTATAACACACTTGTGAGTTTATTCAGAAGCATATTGCTTATTTTAGGACTATCTTGTTCCTATCTGACAACACGTGGCTCTTATCGTTGTCAGTCCTCCATAACCAAATGGAGGTAACATGCCGTACACTTAACAATTAATGACATCTTCTGCTTTAAAGCTGTTCCCACCAAAAAGAAAACAGGTTCTACATCAGGGAATCTCTGTACCAAGTCAGCCAAACATCTGATATCCTTGATGGTTTAATCAGTCTTTGGTAGTCTATATAATTTCATAGTTTTTCTACAGAATCGGAAGAAAGGAAACAAAAACGACAAAATATTTCAAAAGACGTACAAGTAAAATGAGACTTCTTGTTAACACTAAAAACTAGACGATACACATTGTTTTTATCCACCAACCGTTGTTATCAGCTCTGCTTTATTTTACTTTAAAAAACGTATACGGAAATCTATGTTTTATCCCCGTATCGATGGTTATCTAAATTATCTGGCACCTCATGCGTGTTTCTTGAAGTAACAAAGGTCTCAACGTCCTTGACAATATGCATCAACTCACAAATATGTGAATATTTATCTGATATTGTAACCCTATCCCGATAAGGCGCCAAATATATTTGAAAGAGAGATGACGGTCCGAGAACAAACGCCGGCTTGCTTGTTGATGTTTTCGTATTACCCCCGTTCAAAACTTTAAATATTCAGTGAGCCAAACATGTCATAAATCGCATCATAGAAAGTTTACTTAGATGAAGATATTTTCAGAAGATATTGTCCCAATTGATAATAGCATTGCCTCCTGACTATTTTAAGTTCATTTATAATCAGCATCGTTTGCCAGTAGGCACCAGCACCCTTGTTGAAAATGAAGAAACTAGCGTCGATGTCGTTGAATATTTGGATTGCGTGTGGCGGGTCCTGATTGGTTGATGTTAATCTACTCCTTCCGGACAGTGCAAAGTGGAGATTCAAAACTCCCACCTTTGGAGATAAGATAAATTACTATTTAAATAAACGACTGTTTAAAGCCCCTGTATGGGCCAAGTCTCTGTTTGGAACGAAGTACCGAATGACAGCTGAGGCGTTTGACACATATAATCACTTAAAACGCTAAGTCAATACTTATTTAACATTAACTGATCTACTGATCTACTGATATCTGTGGCCAATAACCACAAGGTATACTCCGTTGATTTTGTTTCTGGCTATGCACGATAATAAAATGGAATAGTCTCTTCAACTGTATTTTGTCCTTCGTGGCCTATTCTCAAGCCTGGAATATCGGGACTGTATTGCAGCAGCACACTCATCATCCGCGTGGCTATAGCCCATACACCCACTACTAGAATATAAAGTAGTTCGGGATGCAATATGCATGAGATGTCCGTGAAGTTAAATTAACATTCTCACGTATCCATTATCGCTAAAAGCTTTTAAGCTGTTGATGTGTTATTGTCTACCTCACAAGATTCATTAACTTCGTTATTTTGTCTCGATGATGGCCAAGCATGCTGATTACTTCAGGTGCGCAGTTTCTAACACTCATAATACTCTAACCCTGCACAAATCAGTGGTAACCGTTAAACGTTACAGAAGATGAGAGAAAACAACTCACTTGGATGACCTAAGGTTTGATCTCTGGTCAATTAGACATTAATTATAATTTTGACGAGGTAACAAAAGGATGGCGGCGGTGTTATGTCACGCATCTATACGTCGTGTGTACACCTAAAACACCAGAGTATTGTTGAATTTACCGATTCTTAATTATTTATAGCAGGTTCCAATTAACTGAAAGGAATGTGATGTTAAGGTCATTGCAGACAGTGTAGTATTAAGCGCGAAGAATTTGTTTAATTAAAATAAGCGACACACTCTTAGACTGGATGTCGATTTCCTATCCCCATTACAATATTACATGTCATATTATCGTTTTAAGTAGTCGATAAGGTCTTTTTGTTTTACTCGTCCTTATTTTAAAATTTAAAGCTTAGCTTTGCTTGGCTTGGCTTTGTAGTAAAGTATGCCAGTTATGCCAAATCGGAATACCAAAGTACATGTATACTCTGTCAAAAAATAAACGCATATGTGAAATGTCACAAGAAAGTGTTAAATTTAAAAAAAATATCGTTTCTTGTGTACAATGGCCATGGATGATTATGTTTATCAATACTTCTGGAATGGGACAACATGGCCAACTACACTGAAAAAAATTAACACACGTTGCGGTGCGTTTCTGTGGAAATTCGTGTTAAGCGACATGAAATATTCAGATTTTGACCAATGCAAATGAAACTTAGTGAATATACTGGGGTGGTGATTGGTATTTAAAGCTGCAATTCTGGCAATGATGTGCCTTTCCCATTTCATTGTACACGAGTTACACATGCCGAGACTTAACCTTGCGAATCGAAACATTGCGATCGGCCGCAGTCGGAAGTCGCACGGCACATAAACGTCAGATAGAGCACTATTTCACGTCTTTGGAACAGGTTTCAGCGATTCCAATCTGCAGAAGACCGGCCCCGAAGTGGTAGACCT
>JAVFBZ010192636.1:0-14402 GCA_032466195.1 Katharina tunicata
AATATGAGATAATTTCTCGGCTTTAATTAGTCGATATCCCTGTGCCAGTGTGATTACTCTTGACAAAAATATATTTAGTATGGCAGTTTAATATAGTTCTCTTAAATCTCTGATATAGTGTCAATAAATTCCCCGTCGAAGTCTTTGTCAAATCATTTCTCATACATGTATATACAACCCAACAGTTCCCGGAGTGTAATTGGTAATTTCTCTTCCAGAGCATCACGTCCACCTTAGAAATCGACAAGCGACACCTGCAACCCGACACAGATCCTCTGCCTTATAAGGAGTTCCGAAATTAACACCTAAAACACACAGTTACTAATCTGAGAAAAGCCCCGTGAAAGCAACAATTCTAGCCCATGATACATTTCGCGGGGAGAAAGCAATGTCTTGGGCACTACATACTTTCATAAAATAAACGTCTAAAATGTAATACGTCCAATACATTAGAGGTTTTGTATATGTAAGTATATACCGCTGCGTCACTAGCGTACAAATATACGTACTACGACGGCTGATTATAGTGTCATGCTTTTGATTTCAGCAATTTTATTTTGATTTTTGCAAATATATATATATTTTTTAAGATTTAAGCCCGAGTTAAAATATTTCAATAAATATACAATAGATATATATAAGAGTTGAATATCAAATAATACTTTTAGAAGAAATACGTACAAGTTGTTGATGTTTTCAAAAGGAATAAAAGCTGTCCAATTAATATTACATGTGTGTATTTTGATAATATTTCTATTTTTTTTCTCTCTTACACAAACGTTTGATTCAGCAATGATATTTTATCTCTTCAATGGCATCGTGATTTCAAATTTATATAGAACTTCATTTTTTTCTTCTACTTTTTTATATTTGTTTTCCAATTTGCTTGAAGACAACCTGGTATCAACGTTTATTGTATGATTAATAAATTTCAGACTTTTGTGTGTATACTTAAATATATACCGGCACACATACATCGCCACTAATTAAGCTCTGTACATAAACTGTACTTTTGAACAGCGAGCATTTTTCCTTCGTATATCTCAGCGTGTACATGTGTAGTATCAGGTATAAGTATGTATATATGTAGTTTTGAATATCTCAAGAATAGCCATGTGTCAGCCACTTGTCAAATATATGGCCGACCTGCACTAAAACGCATGTCATTTTCTCCAAAGCTCCAATGCTCAAGTATCGTGTCAACTTAAAGTGGACAAGACAAACGCCATAGCTTTCCGGAATATTTTTTATTACAGTTATTTATTTTGTACCAAACTTTAAATAATCGCTACACATTGGGTACCAACAGTCCTTATTTTTTAAAAAAATTTCTTAATCTCAAATATATATTCCATAGGCTGGTTGGTTTTCGTATATTTACAAATATACCCCAAAGCTTTGTCATTTCGCTTTGGCAAGATAACGAGCATTTACTAACAAGCAACTCTCTACGTGACAAGCACTGTTTCGACAAAAGGACAGTTATTTTAACCAACACTCTATTATGGTTAACTAAATGTGCAGTTAGAATCATGGCCCAATTTCGACACATTATATATGGTCTACAATTTGTACGTACTATAGGCCTATATGCATACACCCATACGTTCACAGAGTATATACCATTCATTGTTGACTCGAGTATACTTAGTTTTTAGTCATATTGAGTTTATATTAATGAAATTTCGGATTTAATTTGTATTTATTTATCTGATTAGTGTTTAACGTCGTATTTATTAAGTATACAACTTATATTATAACTTTGCCATGCCGGCTTCCATCTTGGAAAACGGGAAAAAATCTCGTAAAAACCACCTCGCGATCTTCGCAGCCACCGGAAAACTTGCCCAATTTCATACCTATATAAGATTGAGAAGAGGACTGAAAACTAAACCTTGCTTGACCCCTTTGTCTTTTACAACCACGCTATCAGCTTTAATTTTGGGGTCATAAATACAATATGAAATAAATTAAAATTTTTTTTTATATATCAAGATAATTTTGTAATCTGCATGGTTTTGTCCATCATGTAAATTTGATGTTGATTAACCGTATCTTATAACTTTGATTAACAATTTGTACAAATCATTTATATATGAGTGGGATAACCCACTATACATGGTTTATTGCCACATACATTTGCTATGCCAAGAATTTAAAAAACTGGAATACCAACCAGTAACCGTTTCCTTTACTCCGACGTACAGTCATAGGCGCGTTATAACCTATTTCCTAACAGATACATTAGGTTCTAAACAAAATTCCATATTCACATGTATATGGTCTCCTATAATATCATATACAAGAACATTTTAGACAGATGTTCCAACATATTTATGATGATGTATAAGACTGTATCTAGCCTTGTGGTCCCGATTTGAGTTAACACGTTGTAAAGAACCATTTATCATGCAAATAAAATGTTATAATCTTTTTTGCGTAGGTACGAAATAGTCTTAAATAGAGTTGATCCTAGAATGGTATAGTTCCCTTTCAATCAATCAATCAGCTAGGCAGTCAGTTAATCAATCAATCAATCAATGTTTCACCTTAACTATAAGTCCATTGTTTCACGTATATCATTTTATCGTTATGGCCTACATTTATGTGGTTTAGAACATTGGACCATCACCCTATTATATTTATGCAAAATACATACATATCAATTAACAAGCATATTATTGTCGGTTTCATGGCAGTTGGCCAAAAGGAAATGTCACCATCAGCAGAAACTAAACAGCTGATAGGGGTGTTTGTGTTTCATTGGACGAGTTCATTTTACCATTAACGAGGTTAGGGATGACAGGTGCGTGAGAATGCTCCAGACGGCTTATACATGTACTGACGTAACAGTGCGGATAACTTCACCTATTTAAAGACGTGCAATATATTTGTTATCAAGCCAAAGCTAACAGTAAACTAATTCCAATTTACAAAAATCTTAATTTTGGACTTTATTTCTGCTCTTTACCAAAAACGGTGGATACAAGTATTGGCCTAAACATAAAATATGTGCAGCAATGATGTGTGTTTTGTTTCGCTAAGAGAATATATTGAACGACTTTTTGTATATCTCATTATAAATGTATTTATTTACAATGTGAGTGAGAGCTGTGCACTCGTAAACTAGTACATTATTAGTAGATATGGTTGTGTATATATAAGTGTAAATGAAAATATCATATACTTTTCTTTTCTTCTAATATATTATATATAGATGTACCAAATATTTTACGTTTTATTGTGTTTATTTCTAACGATGATATTTTTTTATTTCTTTTGTATAATTTTATTTACTAAATATATAAAGACTATCACATGCATGCATTCTAATTATACACATGTGTTGTATATTTATTGATGCATTGCAGTGGACTTTTACTGACAGTTGATCATCACAAATGAACCAGACATGCGCAGTGACTATAAAAAAATGTATGTTTTGCGAACCTGTCATAGTTTTTGAAGAATACATTTATTTTATTATTGTCATATAGTTCATGGGTAGCTATTAGCATTTTGACGTTGTCAATCTAAAAAACGTAAACAATAGATAAAACGGCAAACGACGATAATATGCATATGGACTTAATAGTTTTTCCATTAAAGCGAATTTCCATTTTTACTGGTCTATATATCGAACAAATTTCATTTTATGGAACTGAAGAAAGTTTCGTGGGCTAGTGGACAATATTCGTAATTTAAACACTAAACAATTAACCTATTGGTCAGTTTAGGTTAACGGAATCATTTTTTTTTTACTCATTCGGCGGCCATATCTAGTCACCAGATTATGTATGCCCCAAAGAAATTAGAATACACTATATCTGTTATATTTGCTTTTTCTGATTTTTTTTTAAAATTTATTTTTACATTTCTAATTTCAATCCCACCACCCCTTCCCCCTCCCCAGACTCAAGTTGTACATGGACTACACTCCTAATCAGTAATGCCGTTTGTCACAAGAGATTTAGGGGATGAGGTGGGACACCGTAATCTATGCAAAAGGTGGTAAAACATCAGTTGTAATCTGGTGTCGAGCTGAACTATTGATAATAAAGGCTGCATAGTTTCATTGTCTGGCGTGATGATCTGTTTACCGCATGTACAAGCTATAGACGGACAAATGCACGGACGTATATAGGCTGGTAATTGTATTTATCTCAACTTATACTTATATCTATGTGTGGCCCATTTTTGATATCTGATCTAAATAGATAAGATAATATGTCGATAGAAACTATACAATCTACACCTGTATATTGTGAATTTAATTTGACGAAAATGTTTTCTTCTAATACGTCAAGCGCACTGGAAAAACTGTTCATGTTCTAAATAACAGAACTACTTTTTATTTTAATTTGAAATTTATTTTTATAGGTATAAATATATATATGAATATAACGAATGGATGTAGGCCTATAAACCAATGAAACATATCAATATATAGTTGTTTTTTTACATGTCGCCCAAATATATATGGTAATGTCACACAGACACAAGGTAAATATGTACACAAATTCGCTGCCTAAAAATATTGAAATTGTGTATATACTTTCTGTGAATATGAAACATTCCCGTATTGACCCAGAATAATTCGTTATAAGATATAACCCAATTAAGCCTAATTAAACAGGTAAAAACAACAGGTAAGTATGTTAATGTACCTGTTTAATAAATTCCTCACACTCAGAATTCTTTCATTTTTGATGGTGTCCTGCATGTCATTTCGTATATGAACAACATCATATTTCAGATCGAGCGTAAATACTTTCAAATGGCACGAATTTGCAGTGATGTGTCGGAAACTATGTGAGCGACCCCTTGTCTGTAACAAAGGTTCACCAAAGGTCAAGGTCACTGGATGACATTTAGAAATGAAGACTTTCTCACACACTACACATTTCGCTTTTCGGCAGACCTTTGTTCAGTCACTTTCCAGGAATAGTATCCATTTAGCACGTAGATGGAAAGTGGCAGTGGATCGTAGCGAAGTGCTGATTAGAGAATATTGTATACGCCTATATAGGCTTAAATGATATAGCCAGGTTAAAACCAGGCATAGGCCGTGGCTGAACGACTATTTCATTCCAATGTAAAAAAGAGAATATATATCGGAGACTTTAGTATATTAACAGACCCGTGAACATACACAAAACCTTAGTTTATACTGTTTTCATACATATCTTATATCGTTACCTGGATTAAAATTCTACCGTGAGCCTCTATAGCTCAGTCGGTTAGAGCGCTGGCCCCGCTAGCCAGAGACCCGAGTTCGAATCCCGGAGGAGGCAAGCAAAAATTTTCTTTCTCTACATTTATACAAAAGTATATTGTTATACATAAAGTATATATAAGTTCCAAACATTATAAGACGGATATCTCTGAACATATAAACCACGAATAACACTTGCAGGAATATATCAAACACCTTGAATTAGGGCTGCGCCGCGTGGTTCAATTGCATGATTGATCGTCGGACTATATATACTTACATATTTTATTATAAATGTAGAGAAAGAAAATTTGCTTGCCTCCACCGCGATTCGAACTCGGATCTCTGGCAAGCAGGGCCAGCGCTCTGTATATTGGCCCACTGATTACACATCGCATTGGCTGCGCCCGGTAAAATGCACGTTGTGTGCCCTGCTGTATAAGACTCAAACCGAACGATTCTTCACGGAATTTTTGTTATAATTTATGTATACTTTATATGATTTAATTAGTCGATATCCCTGTGCCAGTGTGATTACTCTTGACGAAATTATATGATTTTACATTTTACTTAAATTTGATTAGTTTGTGGTTCAGAGAGGAACTCGTCTAACTGTGTACCCTAAACGGATCAACTGAACTCTGTCTTCCCCATCTCTCCATATAGAAGATTAAAGCAAACGATCTTTTCCAATCCGGAATTGAGTCCCTGTTTGCTTAGCTCATATACAGATGTCGCTATATATAACGAACAAATATTCCATTTTCAATTTGATAATAAGCTTTGGTATTGCCGGGAAGAGGATGTTGTGCTCGTCGATTATATATAAGTTCCTGCTTAAATTGGTTGATTGGTTGACGTTTACGAAAAAATGTTTATTAAAAAAAATGTTTAGCTGGAAAAATGACAATCGTGTACATGTTATGTAGCGTGAACTTGATATGTGTTTGTTTGTTTGATTGGGGTTTTACACCGTAGGTTATTTCACTCATAGAACGGCGTGCCATGTCATGAGTGAAGGAAACCACCCTTTAAACGATATACTGGCATACCACAAACAATTCGACTTCCCTTCAGACCACAGATCACCATGCAGTCTCCCGCGCAACAACAACACCTTTACATGAGGTATTCTGGGAAAGAACATGGGCAGAAAATAGACATAACATCCAAAGTCCACAAACTGTTATTTCATTGTCACCTAATTTGTTAAATATATATCACACTGTTTCATCGTTTGAATGTTGTTTAAATAATTGAAGACGAGGCATTTAAAAAAATTAGGAGACTGGAATAAAAATATAAACACCATTAGGCGTTGCCCTTCATGTATGACGACACATGCACTAACGTGAATCTCTTAATTCCATTAACCTGAACTGATGACTGTGATAAGCAAATTTGTACAACATGTGATGCTCTTTGACACTTTTATGGCTGGAATTCTAACGTAAAACGTAATCAAAATGCACGTCTGAAAACAAATTTTTCGTTGACTAAAACGTAAACTTTGACTGTAACAGGGGGCGCGCTATGTATACAAGCTTTTATGACATGACTTCACGAGATAATCATCGATGACAACTGACCTATCGCGCATGACTATGTGAATGGTATGGCGGTTCCGTGGCCGCCACAGTGTTCTGTAGTTTCGTTTGCTTCCGTCTGAACCCATTGAGTCCGCGTTTGTTTATCGATATACTGATAAAAACCTTTATTATTCGCTATGACATCGGATATTTTCACAATAGGCCGGCTAACATCAAATTACTAACACTCGAGTTGAACAGCGTTTGTTATCTATCTAACAACACGTGATGTATGAAAGGCCACAGTGGATCAGCAAGACACGCCGCACGAAAACTCTTTTAAACTGGTGAAATGACGTACCTGTTTATAACATAACTGAGGCTAGCCGTTGGGAGCGTCTTGCTATTGTTCAATTAACTACATAACTTGCACAAAAGCCGGCTGTGTGTGGATATGCGCTTCAGATTACTTGTTTAAAAATTTTCCATTTTTCTACTTTGATTTCGACTTTACAAAAAAACAACTTACTTTCAACTTTCAACCCTTGGACAAATGAGATTTCTCAAATATATTGGAAATAGTGCATCATGTACATATAATATTTATCAGATTAAGTTAATTCCCCAAATAATTTTTTCCCTCAAAATAT
This sequence comes from Katharina tunicata, assembly GCA_032466195.1. NCBI lineage: Eukaryota > Metazoa > Mollusca > Polyplacophora > Chitonida > Mopaliidae > Katharina > Katharina tunicata. Next base: position 7,395 of record JAVFBZ010192636.1, read on the forward strand.
TTGTCAAAATCAAGGTTTAATTATATTTATGAGAGGATATTGAGCAAAGATTTCCCGTAAAAACTAGATGGAAACGAAATGATTATAAGTTCCTTTATTTTTTTGTATAATTGATCCATAGATGAAGGCCTCAGAATATTTCCATACAACATGTAAAATGTAAAGAGGAGACACGTCATTCATTACAAGTGGAATTCTAAATATATAGTAAAGCGCCTAATCATTCAATACCGAAAACCGTTACCCCTACTAATAATTAGGTCATTCATTAGGTAATTTTTTTTATTTTCTTCTATTATAATTTTTACAAGTTTAAGCAAATACTGAAAAAGCATAAACCTAAAACAAGATGGACTTATTTGATTTATTGTAAAGGATACTTAACTCTGATAGATACGGAAAAATATAGATCAATCAATATACTTAAATCAGATATGAACAGTATTTGATATTTGTTAGATCACAAATATATATATATATATATATATTTTTGTAACACTATCTGCTGTAAAAGCAACACATTCCATATTAAAAGAAAATTCTTATTTTGGATGAAGTTTAAAGGACGATAAAAAAAAAAAAAGTATCTTCGTTCGGAGAACAAAAAAAGCCACAGTTAAAACATATTTTAGTTTTTAAAATTAAAGCTTATATTACATGTGAAGAAAGACAAGATGTGTGGACTAGAAGCTATTAATTTTTTTTATAAAATTCAAAGACTGTGAAAACCAAATCAATTGCGATCAATTTCCAGTTGAGACGATTTTAAATAGTAAGTATGTGCCTGTTGTTTACAACTTCAAAATTATAGTAAAATCGATGAATGACCCGCGTGAGAAGTGACGTCACCACACTTCGGCTACAGTGTTGAAATGAGGTCGTTGACGCGTCGTCACAATATACTTGATGTGTACCGAACGCCCGATGTCATTGAGAGCAAAACAAATATCTAAACCAAAGCAAAATAAAACTGTCGTTCCAAATAAGTTATGAAAGCGCGAAAATATAAAGGTTTTAAAATATATATTTACATATATATGTTACAATGCTTTTAACAATAAGTTTGAAATGAATTAATTTATATTAATTAAATAAAAATTAAATAATGTTGTTAATTAAAATATATGATTAATTAATCCAAGGCAATGGTTGTGTTTTTTGATGTTGTGATTGTTTGGAGTAAAAAAGCACATGTTTATCCAGAAGTTAAAACAGTTGCTCCCAACTCCTTTCGGCTAAAATCCTACTCTTCGGTCTATATCAATTACCCTGTCTGCCAGTCTTCCTTGATTTTAATCAATGTTTTTTTATCAAATATATTTAAATAAAAACGTCACATACAAGTCAATGGTGCTTTAAAAAAAATTTTTTTGAAACAATTGGAATTTCTCTACATGAATAATATGAAAAGCAGTCCGACCTCAGACAACGAGAGCTGGTACAATGAATGGCGCGTACCCGCAATGTCATTATAATCTATTTATCATATACCAGGAGAAAATCATTTTTGGGGGGACATTTTGTCGAACTTTCACGGACTCTCAGCTGAAATGGGCGAAGGACTACTTCAAACAATGCGAAGACCGCTATTTAAAATAGTTCAGCGAAAGCAGCCAGATTTAAGCTATTGTAAACGCTATTTAATTTCCTTATTTGTCCCAGAAAACATGCCATGGATTGACTGAGTAATATAAATGTCTTAAATAACAAGTCAGATTTAACAGAAATGGCATTTAAGCAGGAACCCGGGGTCTGTTTACATATATTACCACGCAAATGTAAACACTGACGACGTAATCACGTGACGTTTCTGCACTCGCTTCACCTTTTGGTGTTTTCTACCATACAGTCATCGGGATTCCCCAGTAGAGAACGCGGTGAAAATAGCCCCGAATTCAGAGAATACTGATACGAACCATCTGATACGGAAAATTATCCGATGGCTATGTATCATGTGGGTGAGGCTCATGGGTATATGATAATAGTTTGGTATCGTTTGTTATTTTTACAGGTTCGTTAAAATGACTAATTTGAGAAGAGGTTGACTAAAAAATATATCTATCATCTGGCTAGAAAACAGCAAAACCTTTGATTGCATAAAATCAAAAGACGATAGAATCTAAAATAGAACATCGCATTTGACGTCGGTTGTTTGCCGCTCGATCAATGAATAGATACATGGAGGAAGACGTAATGATACAATGTTCATCTCGCTCCATAAATTCTTGGCGCTGAAATGGGGCGTGGCTTAATTATGGCGGCATCATGACATGTTTGACGCGTGTCTGTCAAATCGCGTGATTAAATATAACGTGGAACAAAAGTTTGACTCGTGGATTTTTCAACTGTTCCCTCGCAATATCCAGAGAATTATGTCCGACCGCCCCATGCCCGCCAGCATTTGGACTTATGTACATTTTTTTCTCATACTTCCACATTTCGTGACATTCATGCACAATCTGTTTTTCAGCAATGACAGGAGAAATAGCAACCACAAATATATAATTGTTGAAACATATTGATAGATTTCCTATTTTGGTTATCAACAGGCATATAGTAGCCTAGAGTGTATGGAATCCTAGATATAGTGCTGAACTATAAATAAGTCTTTCAGTCACGTGCACTGAGTGACGTATCGAATAGGGCTTGAGTACTTAGCTTAATAACAAACCTTTATCCCTCGCTTTCATCAAGTTTATTTGTCACGATACGCTTAAAACGATCCGTTTAATCAAATAAAAAGCTACGGTATTTCAATAAAATTTGGGCAGTCAAAAACATTTCATTTTGCACTCGCCTTTAGGTGCCACCTAAGTTCATATTAATTTTAATCAAAATAAGGCCGAAAAGAAAAGAAAAAAAAAAACTATTTATATAAATGAACGATTGACAAATATGGGAAGGAAAATCTAGATTTTTTGTATTTTCGTTAAGACAAATTCAGAGACGTAATAAATAGATTCGCATGAACGTACACGTGTCAACAAAAGTTACGTTCTTTGTACATTGTTGACGTTGTTGCGCTTGCAGTGCAGTTACGTTTCGAAACGTAGAACACAAAGAATGAGACGTCATAGTTTTCTGTCTACCAGTCTGTCTCCACCTTTCTGGCATTCTGCCTGGTGATGTCACGTTTAATCTTAATAATTGAAGTAACATATTTTAATATTTCAAATATGTGATTGAAAAGAAAATATCTGTAGCTACCAAACAGTATTTTATGTAAAATGCTTGAACGTAAGTTAAAAATATTTGAATAGAAATGGGTAAAAAATACATCGACTTTCATTCACTATTTAACTATATAGTTACCCAAAACACGTGTGTAACGTTTTTAACCTACACTTTGTATCGTTTTACAACTTTTGGCATTCTCATAAAATCTGTGAATGGAATGTGTCATTTTAAGCACGAGATATTACGAAATCCAAGAATAAATAAACAATTTATTAAACGAAAAAATTAAGCATTACATAATTATAACATTTATGTTGAAAAAAAAAATAAGAAAAAAAAAAAAAATCACAAAGTCTTCTTTGTATACATGCTGATCGCGGATTGAAATTATTTTAAGCAATTGTCTTTAATCTTGTTACCTCGTTAGAACAGTTTGTCAACGCTTTTGAGCCTCTTCTCCGCTAGGTCATCCAACCTTCTGAATACCAGCGTTAAACGAGACGGGGACTTGATGACCTTTAGGTGAGAACTTTCACACATTTTGCCATTGTTCAGAATGTCATTAGTCCTTTGCTTTAAAGACACTATGAAAAGAGTCAGTCAGCCCGTACCGAATAGACTGATAACATACAGGAAAGAGAGACTCGTCGGATGCCAGGGCTTTTTACGTATAGGCCTATAACATATAGGCCCACTGAATGTATAAGTTTTGTACGGAACTTAAGTGCACGATTTAGTGTTATGTAACTCTATTTTTTGTTCCCAACGTTAGTGTGACTTAGAAATGCTTTTGTCCGTCCGTCCGTCCGTCCTTTCGTCATTCCGTATATATAACCCTCTACCCTTCCACCCACTCTGTGACGAGAATGTTATTTGTTATGGTGGACGCCATAAATTAACTTGAAAATAAATTTGCATCAAACTTGGACTGTATCTTCGTCCTGCTAAGACGATATATGTCATTGCTTTTATCTTACGCTTGTGACTATATCATAACTTGAAAAAAAGCTAACCGACTATATTTAAACTTGAAATGTAGCTTCGGCCGTGATAAGTGTAGGCTATATATGCTTTAAAAGCTTACATTTGGTCGCCGGAAGCCTACTTACCGCCGTATGCACAATAAACATACAAGCAAACGTGGGGCAACTAAGTTTAGCTTAGAAGTAAATTATATGCTGAATATAAAACAAATGGAAACTATGGAATCTGTTTACATTGACAGATGTGAAAAAGTTCAGGCCAAAATGGCGATGATCGTATCACGCATGAGATGATGTGCGCAGTACATTCGAGGCTTTACGAGTGCATATTTCACAAAATGTATAGCACTCATATGGTCACCATTGCGTATTTCGCAATATTCAAAATAAATTGACCGATTATCTTGAACTTGGCATGTTTATAGATAGCTTTTTTCAGGTCAGATCTCGAACGGGATTATTATACCTTCCACTTATAATTAAGCTCGTCAATGGCGCTACCATATGTATTTTACAATATTCAGGCCTATATATTATATATATATATATATATATGAGTGTATATATATATGAGTGTGAAAACGATAACTTGGAAACACAGATGAACGTCAAGACTCCGTAATTGTATGGAATTGCACTAAACCAATTTCCTCACACCAATATGGCCGTCGCTGTTTACGGAGTTATCGTCCTTTCTTGTCGCTCCTCGCCTGTTTTCTCGTTATTTCGCTGTCATCATAACTCGGCCGTGATACTCATAGGTGTATGAATATGCAGCAAAATGATACATTTTGTTCGCCAGAAGCCTTTTTACCCCCGTATGCACATAAACACATTAACAAACATGGGGTAAGCGAGTGAATTTCATATGTCTTTAGATGCACAAAGTTTAGTCTAGGAGTTAACTATGTAATGTATATGAAAAACAAATGTAACTTGTGCAATTTGTCAACATTGGCAGTTTAACGTAAGCTGTGAAAAAGCTCCGGCCAACATGGCGATGATTGTATCACGTCCGAGATGATGTGCTCAGTACATTCAAGGACTTTCCAGTGTCCTGGCTGGGGAGGATATAAAGCGTTTTTGGATACGGTATATATAAGACAAAAATGAAGAAATAAATTGATGACTTTCGCCGATAGGCCTAACGTCGAATGTTTTAGTTTTAGAAAAAGCACAAAACAAGAAGCTGTTACTGTTAAGAAGTTTCTGTTGCAGCCAGACTTTCAACCTTTAACTGCAATTGCCGCTAACCTTAAAACTTAGATTTGACTATTAAAGATGCGACAGTTCTATATACTTGCGGATAATTATATATCAAATGCATTGTGGCTGGGATATCGTCTTTCTGTTTTATGCATTTATGCTTTCGTTACAAACAAAGACAGGGTATAGCATTGTAAGAAGGTCAATTGTATATCTGTACTACGTCTGGCATGTTGTGTACGTATCTAAACACGACAGGTATGCATGCCGACATCTTCGGGTGTACTTCAAAGGCGGTGAAATCGACACTCCAGCCAGGTGACCTATATGATACCTGCAGATTATAGTGGCCACCTGTAAACGTGATTCGGTGAATACCCGGCCCAGATCTGTGCACTTATCACGAAGTTTCAGTGTTTACAGTATATTCTTGCGGCCGGAGCATCCCACGACCCCGCGCCCCAAAGGTTACTGGTCACCCTGACCCGAGAAACTCAGATTACAACAAACTAGTACAAAAAGGGAAATGGAAATCCGTCAATAAATTTGATAGATAATGGATATAATGAAAACGGACCATCCGTGATATTAAACACGTTTCAGTGTAAACTTATATATACTGCGCAAGTCGAAATACTTTTATTTAATGACCTAAGGTATAAAGGCATGCATATATCAGCTTTCAAACTTTACCAGCCACATGCATGTAGGAATGTCAGCTTTATACTGTGGAAAGAGGGAATCCTGCCCTGAATCTATGACAATAAATATAGGAACCGGGATACAAGAGTCGTCTTAGTTATGTCAGGACGATATTGTGATAGCTTCCTGAATTAAGGGGCATCAGGAAGCCGATCTGTTTTGGTGCATGCTCTGTTTGGTGTCTTGTCCTATGTTGTCTCGCTAGTTGTCAGTTTCGTTTAGGGTGCATAGACTCGTTTGTCCCTTGGTTCAAGTTCAAGTTTATAATTTTGGTGGTGCATACCGTACGAAGAGTCCCTTGGGCTGGCACGCCCTCGCATATATATATATACACGAGTGAAATAATCTTAACTATGGCCTAAGATCCATATCAAACACATACAGATTGTCAGCAAATTAGGTGAATAACTCACCTTGTATTTCATCTTAAAATCTCCGGTATGTTTTATTCACATTTCAGAAAAATCACATGGGTTTAAATTGGCTGTATAAGGAAGGTGTAGCTGTAATTTTTGAACGCTGAAAGTTAATTCTACTAATAATTATATTATACATGTGTGAAAAAAAAAATTGAGGTGGAAAACAACAATAAAGCCCAAATGGTCCAAGGCTAAGAATGAGTTGACTACACAAACCTGTTTATAACCTAAGACAAGAACTAGGGTGAAGACGAGTCGACTACACATTCCTGTTTATAACCTAAGACAAGAACTAGGGTGAAGACGAGTCGACTACACATTCCTGTTTATAACCTAAGACAAGCACTAGGGTGAAGACGAGTCGACTACACATTCCTGTTTATAACCTAAGACAAGCACTAGGGTGAAGACGAGACGACTACACATTCCTGTTTATAACCTAAGACAAGAACTAGGCTGAAGACGAGTCGACAACACATTCCTGTTTATAACCTAAGAAAAGCACTAGGGTGAAGACGAGT
>JAVFBZ010192690.1:0-14397 GCA_032466195.1 Katharina tunicata
CCAATCAATAGTGTGTCTTGGGTTGGACTGAATGTGTTCTGAAACGGCTGATTTATAGTCTAATTGTTCTGTGGATGCTCTATGTTCTTTAATACGTATACTAAGAGGGCATATTATTTATTGTTGCCTTACTTTTGCCTCTAGCGTGGGACGTAACATACGTTATAAAAAATAATGTAGCTGGTACATTGTACGAAGTGTGCAATCCAATGGTCAACCGTATTTCTATTTTGGATGTAAATGGCCTTGGCTGATCTGGTATGAGAGTGTTAAAACGTATAATACTACAATGTCAACGTTCCCGCCACAGCGTAGCAGAAGACCTACTGAATTTGGTGTTAACATAAATGAATGAATCAATCAACTAATGGTCAACCAACTGAGCTACTCGCCTAGAGAAGAAAGGAACTTGTATACATAGAAAATCCATATTTGTATTCCATAGCATTACAGGATGTTAACGTCAGTCGCTTTTTTCCATTTGCCCTTAAATACAATTGTAACCGCACGCTATGGTAATGTTCCTAATTTTATCTATACTTACGTTTGGTATTTAATTCGAAAGCCCACGGCTTACAAAGTTAAGAGCGTTTCTCAATAAACAGAATAATAGACAAACTTTCAGATTCCCCTGCTGAATATGTTTTAGATTTTATTCACGTAGGCCTAGACGCCGTGAAAACGGCAAGTAAATAATTTAAGTAAATGCCGTCATTTTCATGTGACAGTATTCTGGCATGTATCTTTTCTCCCTCTCACCACAAAATCGTAGATAATATCTGAAAGGTGGATGAGAAATAAACCCACATTTTCTTACCCAGTTGTCGTAGACTTTGTAAGCCAGCGCTCCAACATACATAGTGTGTTATATCTCATAGTGTGTTAGATCTCACCCCACGAGGTACATTACATATTCATTAAGTTAGTAATTGTGATAACGGTTTCGTAATAGACTTTAGTCAAGAAAATAGGCATGGTGGAACACACCCTGGCGTTAGAACCATGGAAATCTATTAATTTCTATAGCACATTTGGTTCTTGTTCTTTGCATTAAGTTTTCACTGATTGATTTTGATAGATGAATTTGGATAAATATCGGGCCATAGAACAACATAAACCCCACGAATAGCAGAAGTAGAACGGATTCATGCCTGTAAATATCTCTTTGAAAGCTATTTTTGGAAGATCGGACACAAACCCAACTAGCTCTAGCATGTACACTAGACGTTCTTTGGCTAAATCAGCAGTGATAATTCGCATTGAATGATTTCGTTTGCTTGAATTAAAATCCCATATTTCTGTAGACGTTTTGGTTACGTACTTCTCGAATAAAGCGGTCTTGTGTCCTTTCCAGTTCAGTACGCCCCGGTTTTGTACACAATAACACAACATACAGTTTATTTTCTCACCATGTTTTAAATATTACAGGAGCAATAACATTTCAGTTAGATTATTCTTCCAGATTAAATTTGTCAAACCAATCTATTTTATCCAAATACAATTCGGTTCGATTGCCACTATTACAAGTTTGTTCTCTTCATGGATTTTGATTGTTTAATTGTGTGGGGTTTTACGCCGTACTTAAGATTGTTTCACTTTTATGACGGCGTGCCAGCCTTATGGATGAAGAAAACCGTCCTAAGCGGCGCCGGCAACAAAGAAGACGTCACAATACAAGTACAGGACAAAAAACACCACGGTTATTGACAATACGCCTCAGAACGTTTCGAAGACCATTTATTATTAGATCAATCCATTTTGTACATTTACAGATCTTAACACTCTAATGTAGCTGCATTTGTAATTTATTAGTGGTTTGGTGTCAAGTATTGTACTGACCCTACCTCTAGTTCCTTTGAGAGTAATGTGTTATTATTTTAATAACAAAGAGACGAAGAGCAGAAGAAATGATATTCCTCGGAGTATCACCTTTGGCACCTTTTTCATTTTCATTGCAGACATCATCGAAAGTTGATATGTCATGCACTTTAAGTCATTCTCGTGGAGTTTAGCTATATGTTAACCCATTTAACTAATATGCACTTTAGGCCATTCTCGACCGTGGTGAAACAAAAAATGATGTGCACAGCTATGAATTGTATTACAGCTTAAAGGCTAAAGTCACGAAACGCACGGGGGGATCAAAAAGGAAATGGCTAGATGATACACACAAGCTTCAAATCGGCCATCTCCGTTATAAAAACCTATCCTACGCAGAGTTTGCAACAAATGTTACCAGAGATTAGGGTGTCTTTATTTGCTTTAGCATCATGTAGTCCTTGATAGCCTGGTCCTTCTAGAACTGGACAGTGATGCGTAGGGTTGGGGGATACTAGAAATAGAAACGCCTGATCCAACATGGATAGACCAATATGGAAATAGATGGACCCAGCTAATTAGTGTAACGGACTTAATAACATAATCTGTGTCAAATGTTCAAGTATTAGTTGGACAAAATTAGACAACTACATGAAATGGGTCAGAACCAACTAAATTTAAATGTAATAGTGTCGAATGGGTTTTTGAAAACTGTCAAGAATCTTCATATATGCCGAAAACGAAATACTCAGCACAAGTTTTAGTTTTTGCTTCCTTCTAATCATCAGCTATGGAAAAAAAGTGAACATTTATCTGTTGTATACTAAGGACTTTTGATCTATACATGATTCAAAACAAAACAATAAATTAAATAAATAAAGCCAATCCGTTTGAATGTCATGTTGTGCGGATGTGTGGTTCAGCTGTGACGAAATTGGTACATTTATCCATCCATTCATTTTTTTTTATAATGAGAAAATTAAAAGAATATGTTCAACATAGTTTTCGGAACTGTCATGTCAAATGCAAAAAAACATCTGATTTTCTCTACAGTGAGTATTTAAGCTTTTTATTATATTTAATAATGCCATCTATCTATTCCGTTCGCGGAAGACAATATTTTCGTTTTTTTGTGGATAACACTTTCTGATACTAAACAGATTCTAGTTCAGAAAATTGTGCAGACTGAGATCCTTGCAGGAATCGAACCCACGACCCTCATAGTCATTCACCGAGTTGCCAGCAGTAAAAACTGGCCACCTAAACCACTCAGCTACCCATCCTTCTAATAGTGGTTGAGTGGTTTAGGTGGCCGACATTTACTGCTGGCGACTCGGTGTCTGACTCTGAGGGTTCTATTCCCGCAGGGTCTCAGTGTGCTAACTTGTCTGAACTAGAATCTGTTCACTATCAGAAAGTGTTTTCACCAAAAAAAACGAAAATACTGTTAACGGTCACTTTCTAAACGACACAAAAATATTTCTTCGCGGAAGAATTTATAGCACAGGCAAGACGGGCCACATACGTGACCTTTAGTAAAAGGTCAAATTAATTAATTTAAACTCGCTTTTATTCACATGTGTATTTTAAGTCAGACTTAAATCCGTTTTCTATTTAGAGTCTTGAATTTATCAAGCTCGCTGGAAATGTGACTACGGACAGATATAAGCAAGTGACCGGACACTCTGCTCAACCCAACGGCTTGCTAATCAGACCAATTTTCGTTTTGTCCACAAGCTAAACTCCATCAATCCGTTCCAATCAATATTTTCTTAAAACTCGATAGACATATGGGTCAGTTTTATGCAAAATTACAAGGTACCGTAAACAGAGGATTTAAGGAAAATTATTGGTTCAGTTATATTATTAATCACGCCAACGTCATAAAATTCATTCATATGCATTGGGCCTTAAATCATGTGAATTCAGTGGTTAATTTTTAGAATAAACGAACATCAGCTTTTTATACGAAAGCTTATGCTATAAAAGACAAAGAAATATATGATGGGGCTTATTTTATTATAACGAACAGTTGGTAGCGTTATATATATATATTTGTATTAATGTAGAAAAATAAAATCTTGCTTGCCTCCACCGGGAATCAAACTCGAATCGATTGTAACCTTTATCTGTCCGAAGAACTGTACCCATCGGATATCGTCGTTAATTTTTTAATAAACAATCTCCAATTACATCGAAAACGTTTAAAAAAACATGGCTAATCTTATCTCAATTCGAGCCCTTTTCTTTGTGCAATGAATGACTGTCTCGCGATAGGCTGTGATCAGTAAAATAGATATGGTGGAACAATCTCAGATATTACTACCCCCGCAAATTAGCAGAACAATGTTCGTTCTACTATAAGAAAAACATATAGCCCATGAAGGTTTGCACAGTGTCATATATGTGTGCTTTCTTTTGTTTGTTGTTATTGTTGAGTATTTTTTTGTTGCTGACATTTTACGTTAATACTTTCATATTACACTCATATTGTAATGTCTGCCATCTGTTTCTATAGGTAAATAGGGAATGTCCGCAGAGATGGATAACCTATTCTGAATCAGCCGGTTTCCTCATCAGATTAACGAGTAAAGATAATCTTACATTTGTTAATTTCGCTGTTGCGCAATTCCTTTTTGTTAAATTGACAAATTATACACCCAAAGTCATTCACACAATTGTCGGACGACACCGTAAGTATATTTCTGTATCTCTAGCTTTCATGCTCAAATACTTTTTGCCTGCTTAACAAATCTGCATATTATTTATTATGTCTTATCTCTGAAGACTGTGATGAAACCAAAGATAATCTTATTTATGGACAATGTTCGAAATCGGTTAATTTATATTTCTTATTAATGTTGTCACTTATTTAATACTGTTTTGAACAGTATAAACTAACTGTCAGATAAAAAGTCTTCAGATCACAAAGGTCACAGGAAAAATAAAAATGGCAAGAAAATCACCTCTCATAGACGAATATACAGACAGCATTCCATGAGGTTCTAGGCTGTTTATTGTCTAGATAATTACACTTACGATTCGTTCTAAATCAATAGTACTGTATCACATTTAACTGTAGACTACGTCAACAGTTTGAACTTCATTTTGAATAGCCTTGTTGTTATATTTATAAAACCGTTTAATCAATTAGTTAACATATGACCTCAGGAATATATTAAAGTCCTCTTGTTCTATCAAACATCTAAAAAATCCAGAAAATGGTCTTTTGGGGTGAAAATTGAAAACATAATTTATACACTTTAAAATTGTTTTGAAATAGAGTGCAGTAAATAAACCAAACGTTGTATATTCTGTAAGGTTATGTTAAACATTTTGAAATTAATCATATGACATCGCAGTTTGATCATCTATCAAATAATTCTTTAAAACTGCACGGGACATACTTGGAGAATTATGCTGTTGATCGTTTCGTTGGAGCCATTTGCTGTGAAAAATAACCAGGTGTGTCCACCTCTAAAGGGGAATTGGGAAGCCCATTTGTTGTTATAAGTCCTGTACTTGCTGTCTGACGTGTTTCTCTGCTGCCAAGGCAATTGTGGTGCTTTCCTTCCTCTATTGGGCTGGCACGTCTTCGTATGAGTAAAATAACCTAAAGTACGGCATAAAACCCCAATCAACTAAACAGATCCTGCATGTCTGGCAAAGAGGCCTATTTTACGGATTCGATCTTTCTTTTGTTCACAAGTGTATTCTGATTTAGAGTTAAATCGGTTTCCTTTTAAGTATTTCACAACTCACAGAGTTCCTCAGAAATGTTCCGACGGAAACGTACCAGCCAGTGACCGGATGTTCCATTCACTCTAGTGGCCGACTAATCAGACCGATTTCCTCTTTTTCCAACAGGCCAAACGATATTACGGCTTTGTGATCAACACTTTCTTCGAAATCGATAAGACTCAACGAAAGGAAAACGATAAGAAAAAAGAAAGGAACATTAAATTGAGCATTTGTAGTGTAAATCTCCATTCAAATATTCAATACAATGGGCACAAGTGCATAAAGATACATGGACTGTTATCAAAAGAAAACACTAGCTTTCAGGTAATGTATTTTTTTCTTTTCTAGGTCTGATATCACAGGATACAAATGACAATGAAAATCAAAAATCATGTTAATTTCAAAAAACGAAATAATTAAATCGTTCATCAATAAATAAATGGTAATAAATGAGTCAAAAGCAAAAGGTTCGTAATTATCAAAAATATTAACAAATAATTTAACTTCAAGACATTTTGCATAGAGTAATTTAATACATCATTCATAAACAATTTGTAAAGCCTTTATATTGAAAATCCGACCGAAGTATGCAACTACTAATGTATTGAAAGCCATCTTTGTTGTTGATGTTGTAGTATTGTTTCCGCCACATCAAACAAATGACGCTGAGGAGTAAACCGTCTAAATTTTATTACCAACTGACTCAAAATTCAGAGAAAAACTGTTGTTTCAGGGCCATTTAAATTTCAAGTCAATAAAATTGTGAAGTATTGCCACCCAATCAGTTGTAAACCGTCTCGCAAACTGTAAGCAACGATAATCTACATACAGAGCAAGATGGCCAGTCAATACTTTGGAGTCTAAGTGTTGATGGAGGGAAGAATGATTTGATTCTCTATTTTAGAATGTCTCTGATTGTGACCTGGGGCCACGTTGTGGCTCTGTGGTTGAGTTTTGGACTACGGAACCCACTTGACTGTATCCGGAATAGGTTCGATCCCGCCTGTGGAACTTAGGTATATAAGGGAAGTATATAAGATAACTGCGGAGTTTGAGGAGTTGTTGTAGTTACGAGGTTTATTTCCGGTTTTCCACCATACACCCGCAACGCAAATTAATAAGTCGTCATATAGGTGAAATAATGTAAATAGAGTACGACGTTAAACACCAATCAAACAAACAAACTCTGATTATGAACAGGGTTTAGTTTTAGCCCAGTTTAAGGCTTTAATATCAGGTTAATCTAAAATATCGACTGCAGCCAACTGCATCCCCTCTGTGTCCAACCACTGTTGCTATTATACGACCAGATACGTGGTACATCCGTTTATAAATGGTTCGTCTGTGGTCAGATTGTCCCGAGGAACTAATTTGTAAGAGGACCATAGGAAATTCAGTATTATCGTCGTTACAAGTATGACGTAATTTAACATCTTGTTCTCGTAGAGAAGATGTCTGCAAATGGCAGGCGTATGCATGCGCCCTAATCCTTGCCGATCGGATAAACATTCCAGATTTGTGTATTTTTCTCTGCCTGTCCCACGATGTTTTATTTAATGACAGATATTATATTAAAATGTGAAACCAAACGTCAAAACGCCAGCCAATTTTTCTTTACAAAACATCCTCTTGTTTTAAATATAGTTTACTTAAATACCATAAATACATATTTCCCGACAGACTCCTATCATTTTGACTTCATAACAATTTAGGTGATAAATGGCAAATATATGTGATTCTTTTTTCACTATATGTATATATTTTTGTCAAGAGTAATCAAACTGGCACAGGGATATCAACTAATTAAAGTCAATATATTATCTCATGTTCTGGATCAATTCTCAGAGACAAGTTTCTAGATAGACCTGAATCTCGAGTTGTTCTGGATAACCTAAAGGCGCACCTCGAGAAACGGCAAAACATGTATATATCTTTGTATAAATGTAGAGAAAGAAAATTTTGCTTGCCTCCACCGGGATTCGAATTCGGGTCTCTGGTATATTAGTATATATAACTATAGAGATAATGTATAGACTTTAATTAGTCGATATCCCTGTGCCAGTGATATCACTTGACAAAAATATATATATTTAGATATATACATATATGTGTGTGTGCTTTCTTTTGTGTATTTTATTTTAGCATTTTACATTAATACAACAGAATTAATGTTATTATGTCTGTCGTCTGTTTCTGTCGTTGTGTGTAACGAAATTCAACACTACACCGTTAGACAGTTCTACTAACTTCTACTAAACAACGAAAGAGCACCCTTCTACAGCTAGATTGCTGTCATTTTGCTCCCCATTCAACAGGTTGGAGACATTTACTTATATAAAAAAAACTTAAAATGGAAGACGATGAGGAGAAATAATAGAATGATCACCTATTGACATATAGATCTCTTGAATCAAGTTTATCAAACGGGTTAACCTTATGAGGACAATGTAAGGCTAGCTGTTCTGGTATTGCCTATTACTACTGGGAAACTATATCCGATGATTCGGTTTGCATTAGCCGTGTGTGTAGCTGTTTTTGCCATGGCTGCAGACATCGCAGTGTAATTTTTACGAGGTTTATATCCGGTTTTCGTAACGGAAAGTCATATATCATATAAGCTAAATACCTTTCCATCACAGGTTAAACACGCATCAAATAAGAAACGGATCTGTTTTGGGCCAGGCAGCACTGTAAGTCGGAGAGGAATTTAACAACGAGCTCAGAAGAAACCTCTCATCATCTTTGACACTTAGCTGTTATTTTATTAAACAATCAGTGACCCTATTTCCGAAAATAAACTTATCACTCTCTTCTTCCATGCACAAATATATTTGTTTATGGTTAATTACAGCTCAGATATTTCATATACGAATTGACAAACTAAACTCGAGGTTTATATACCAGGACTTTTATTTACCAGGGTGCTACAAAAATTCACAAAAATCCATCCTTGAAAATTTCAGTAGGTATCGGGGACAAGGGGATAATATTTGTTATTATTAAGAATTCATTATTGTACAAATATATAATATATAGCAATAGAATGTTCGTGCCATGAAGGGATTCACGTAATACAAGCACCGATAACGGATTATCTATCCCTGATTTTTTAACCACCCAGTTAATTGTACATGTGCCTCCTTATAACGAATGTATGTGATTGGATTTGACAATTGTACTCCAGTCTCTCCTTGAATATTTCGTAAAGAGCTTTTCTTCAAAGCCTGAAAGTCTCTCTTCTATAATATGTTTTACTCGCAGACAATAGCGGTAGCGTGATTGTTTGTGTTCTGTGTGGTATCTTTGTTTTTGCGCATTATCTGTAAACTCTGTAATAATATTATCTGTTATAATAATTCACAATCAATAACTAAATCTGACAATTTGCCGCTTACAAGACACAGATTAAACTTATTTACACTGAACGTATGGCCTAAAACGAACTTGGAAGAGTTACTCTTTTTGTGACCTAAAGAAACCATCGCCAAAAGCCCATGGGTGATGTCTATAGCACAAGAGGCCCATTAGTCAAGGAGAGCTAATTATTAACTCAAATTAATCGATAAACTGTCAATTCAGTTTCCGTGAATGGAGTTTCGGAAATGTCGAACGACTCATAACCACTCGTTAAGGACTTGTTAAGGCCTTGAATGATCCATTGTAGGATCTTTTGTCTATATGATGATTCATTCGTACAGATGTAGCTTTCCCCCAAAATACTAATTTGTAACCAAAGATTGTGATTACGATGCCTGAAGTCAGCAATCGCTTAATTGTTGTAAAGATTTCAAATTAACTTCATCGTTCAAATTAAGGAATTTATCATTATAATTATAACTCTGTATCCAGCAGGTATGTTGCATGTTATGATTTATTCATTCGCTTCCTTTTTGGTGATCTGAAAGATAAGCAAGTCAACTTCCCATACATACTTATATGATCCTACGAACGGACTCGAGCATATGCGATGTATGTGTGGAATGGGTATCAGCAGGTAAAGGTCATCTCAAACACGACGCGGCTATGAGTACCATAACCAGCCATGTGTAAGAGTATATTACACGCCAGTAGAATGACTTGGTCAATTTCGTCCGTTCTCTTGATTCGGCGTTTACGTTAACCTAGTCAATCTGTTAACGTTTGTTTGAAATGGCGCAGACAAATATGCTGATTGAAACTTCTGTGTGTTTACTCTTTGAATCTGATGGAGGTGTGATTGGCGAAAGCCCTGTCCAGCCACCGAGCCATGTTATATAATAATTGACAGTGAAAAACATTAAGACGCGTAAATGCTGTTGAATGGCCTTAAACTAAATCTAGGGCATTAGTCTCCCTGTGACCTAAACATGACACTGGTGAGTTTGTGGGTATCTAACGAGTTATTCGACCCAAATCGTCCATTAGGCGAGAAGAGACTTAAACATGTCACTGTCAAACGGCTGTTGAAATCTCGTTAATGGTATGGAATCCGCTGTCATTTTTCTTGCCTGGACTCGATAACCGGAGAGGAGATGTCCGGTAACTTTCCAACGTACACTGGTGGGTGATTAACTCCGTTACATTCATCTTTAACATTGGCTTTGGTGACCCTCGCCGGACATGTACACATGTACAAATTATAATCATAAATGTATTGTAACACTCAGAGGCAGATACAGGAAGGGTTGACCAGGTATACATGGACAACATTAGAGCACAACATTCATATAGGCCTACCTCACGAAAACAGATCACACGTAACCACTAGAACCTACATGCATGGCAGGAAGAAACAGTCTGCTACTACTATGAACTCTTCATACATCTAGGTCTAGTATACTAAACAGTTAGTGCATTCCGGACTCAGAGAATCCTCCACTACTGTTTATCACATTATTTTATTCAATACTTATATTGCCCCAATTTGTTTGATCGGTATTGAAAGAACTCTTAGAAATCTGCGATCTAAGACCTTGACTAAACTATGGTATCAAATACACCAACGAGCCTGTTTTGTTTCATTTATATATTTAGTCTCTGTGATAGATCCTACCGAGCCCATCATTGTTTTCATGATTTTATTTTTGCTTCTGACTGTCCCAACTGTCTTGTACTAAGTACAAATATAGGTCTAAATGGATTACAACTTTTGCTTTATTGTAATCAAAATAGACCGGTCTATTTACTTAGTATGTCCAACTTCTAAATGCCCCTCAACTATTTTGTCTTGTGCTATATAAATGTTGACAATATTACTCACCCGTGGTGGTGCCTGGACACTTCTTTCACGCACTTTGTGATCTGAAAGTTGAGTTACGGTGATGGGCTCAAAATACCCACAGCTCTGTGTCTAGCATTAAATCCACAGCGCTGATCATTATTACACAAGCGACCGTCGAAGCTGAAATGAGGGAAGGATACACAACATTACAATGTTCACACAATGCAACGAGACGGGTATGACTATTCAACATTATGACTTCTGCTTTCCGACGAGTTATAAACAAATAGGGTGCAAACACAGTAGAACAAAACAGTTAAACTGGTATATATAAACCTTCGCTTCTGAGCAAAATCCTGTTGTCTTAATATAAAGGATCGGTAGTCTTTATGGTTTCCATAAGGGAAAGAGATGTGTTTACAATCGACAAATCAACCAGCAGAAGATTTTCATTCTTTTTTTAGAAACAAATCAAACCAGAGTAGCTCTGAAACAGGAAAGAAACCTTCGTGACATTTTATGGAAACCTAACGACAGTACACCTAAATAACAGGGGTACAGAAAGCTATAAGCGGACTGGGTCTGAAAACCGACTGGGGCATCCGTCACCAATCATGTCGGCCCGTTGTTCATTAAAATGACATACGCACCCAAAAATTGGATTTTTCAACTAATTCCGTTTACCATGATTTTTACAAGATATCAATTGATGTTTGTTCAAAAATTGAAACAGTCACGTTAAAATAAAAATTATTTATTGGGTACAAAACTTGTACGGACCAGGAGAAATCTAGCAGTTATTCGAATTTAAGGGTAAGAAGGCTAGCCATATTTGCTCACAATGGCTTTGATCCAGCCGCGGTGAATGACCTTGTTTGTAACGAGCCAACATTTTGAACCTTGTAAGGGGTGTGGCTAACACGGTTGACAAGGAGTGACGTCGGAACATCAAAGTGTGCCTGAGATGTGACAGCAGACTGACACATTTCCATTTAAAAATTCGGACCGAAAATTCCGGTTTTAGTTTTTTAGTTCTTATAAAACTCTCCTTCGACCTTCAAATTTGATGTTAGAATTATTGGAAAGCCTCTAACTTGTACTTCTTGAAAATAATATCAATTTGTCATGAGATTCTGTGATAGTGCAAAATTCAAATCTTTTGACTGCGTATGTCACTTTGAGATGTTGCTTAATTATCTGATAAAATGATTTTATGAAATGCTTAATAAAATCAGGCACGCCCAATGTCCGCCTCTGCAGATTGCAGTGTGTGGCCTATGCCTTTACGGGAGCAACCTCGCGTGAATCTCGTTATTGTGGTGGCATCACTAAGCTCGGCCGTGATAGGTGTATACATATGCCTAAAAAAATTTACATTTTGTTCGCCGGAAGCGTATTTACCGCCATGTGCACAATAACAACATACACAACCAAGGCGTCCCCAAGTGGAATTTCAAAGTCTTTAAAATATGCGAAGACCAGATATGAAATACATACTAAAAGCACGCTTACCAATATCACCACTATGACAAATAGATAGTTCACGCTGTCAAATATTCTATAAATAGATCTTTCAAGGAAACTGACTCTCTCGGTCTGTTATTAACGACCCCCTTGCTACAGGTGTGTCGAATATGCGTTATCGGAAAATAATTTGAAAACAATAATGGATGGGTCTCTAAGGTATGATATACCTTTAGTTATAGCAGTATACCATACAGATATATTAGACCGGCCGACATAGGAGTCCAATACAGCGAACAACATCACACATTGCAGTAAATTATTGGACAAATTTAAGTTATACTGGCAAGTCATGCACAATGGAAACATATGCGTTTTCCATGAACCCTCAGTTATGCCAACAGACGTCAATGCCAAATCATTTTTAATTGGTCTCAATTTATTGGGGGGAATTCTACGTATTGGTATATCATACGAATTAGAGGGACGCTATAGCTGGTATTAACTTCTGTTCTATTTCACCCACTATTCCCATGTTAAGTCTTTCGTTCCCTTTTCAATTCCCACGAAAATGTTTTCTAACACTTAATATCAATAACGGATATCCGCGGTACGCTACCATATACAGAACAATTTCCAAACAGATGCAAATTAGAATTGAAGCTGACTTCACCGTAATCGAGTCGAGGAAACCATCTGTTTCAAGTCCTGGTATTTCCTGCGCTCCACGAAGGTCTGTGATCGTAAGTCCTTCGACGGGGAGGATGTTTAACACTCTCTATGAATATAACTGTGAACCATCGTGAGAATTTCTACATTCTGATCTTTGATGACGTAGACAATGTCTCAGAGACAAGCTTCATTTTCCCCCTGCTTAGATCATACTATGATCACAAACTCCTTACGATTTGAGAATCATTAGATGGTGATACAGATTCCTTCGAGATAACTAAACATATTACTACCCTAGTTAAAACGAGTTGTTTGTTTGATTGTTTGATAGGTTTTCCCGCATTACATAAGGTTATTTCACTCACTTGACGGCGTGCCCGTCCAATCGGCGAAGGAAATCACCCGAACCGACGCTGGCAACACGGAACACTCAGCTTCCAGATGCTCTTTGGCTCAGGGCGTACCAGGACAGGGGAGGCTCCCACTCAACCATTCACAAGTTCAAAGGATAAATATTTGCTTTTTGTTGTTTGAATCTATCAGACTTGCATAGTATAGGTTTTAACATAACTACATCATGACGAGATATTGTTACTGGATTTTTTGCAGAATACAATGAATTGAATATTATATTAACCATCGTTGGATTTTGTATTTATACAAGCTCTATAATCATCGAACAAACAGAGTATGAAGTCAAGGTATGGCCAGTGTTTAAATCCGAAATCAAATCATATAGTGTGTAATAACATGTCAGCGACCATGGGTTATGAATGGCACCCTTGGTGATTACATTTTGTGATTTCCTTCTAGAGTCCATTAACAATGTTAACACTGTCTTAAGAAAATACAATCTTAATGGCTATAACTGCCGGATAACACACATTATATTTGTTTGTGAACATCTGAGAGGTGTTCTGGCTTCAATCAGTGCGGACAAAGATTTACAAACAAAACGTCAATATTTGTATTCCAAATTATAACTCTTAATGGATAGGGAACAATTCTGCATTTGCAACCACAAACTTGTATTTTTTGGTCAAATGTAAATTAAATCTTTTAATCTTACGATGTTTTGCATTTTAATGACAATCAGGGTTTTCCTACAAATCACAGGCTTCAGTTGACCAATATTACTGATCTATGCAACAGACGGAGTGGGCATTCTAATAATTCATAATATTTGTTTGTTTGTTTGTTGATTTGTTGTATGATTTTCTATACCTCTCCCTTATATTCATCACCGATTGTTTGTGTGTTTGTTTGATTGGGTTTTAGGCCGTAGTCAATGTTAATTCACTAATATGACAGCGTGCCAGCCCAATCGGTGAAGGAAACCACCGTAAACGACGCTGGCAACATGTAAGACAGGACAAAACATTTACATGACATAAACAAAACAAATTAATCACAACTTATCGGCATCCTGTGCCCCTTAGCTCAGAGAGCACCATAGCACAGGAGGGTCCCACCCAATCACCCTCTAATCACCACCGACACAC
>JAVFBZ010192701.1:1859-14396 GCA_032466195.1 Katharina tunicata
CCCCCCCCCCCAGTGGACCTTAGGTATATAAGGGAAGTTTTCTGGTGGCTGCAGAGATCGCAGGGTAGTTTTTACGATGGGTTTCTTCCCGGTTTTCCACCATACACCGGCAACACAAAGTATTAAGATCAGTAAGTTGTCATATAGGGGAAATACTCTTTGGTACGACGTTAAACAACAAACAAATAAACAACAAACCTTACTATTGTCAATAGAGTTATCTGAAACAACTCAGCCCAAACAGTTAACGTAACAGCCAGTTAGATGACACTGAATAGTTATACATGTAGCAATAAATTTATATTATACGTTGACGTCTGTTTCACTGTGACGAGAGCAAGTGGTTGAGTGGGAGCCTCCTTAGATGGAGCAGATGCTACTTCAGAAACTGTTTACTGACTGGAACCTGAGTGGACTGAAGAACCACAGCCCTCTGTCAGGCACCTCATTGTCAACTTCTGCCCCTGTAGACCACCCAGCTATGAGGCCTTTGATTTACACAAGAAGAATTATAATCTAGGAAAGCGTAAAAAAATATATATTAAATTTCAGGAAATTTAACAAATGAATAAGCTGATGCATTCTTTTTATTGATTTCAGTGGCTATTCCAGATTTAGAAGATGTAAGTAACGCTTTTTTGGTCAAATGGCTTTATCGCACATCAGTTTATGTTTATCGAACTTTAATTGCAGACTGGAACAGAAATTGTCACCAAGAATATTTATCAAGAAGCATTCCCCCAATACATTGAAAACTCCTATCCTTTTGACAGTCTGTAGTCAACAAAAATGCTGCATATTTTCAGACTCTATATGTGGTTTAGTCTTTACCTGTTCTAGCTGAGGTGATGTAGTATCAATATTCCTGTCATATCATAAGTTTGTAAATGCTTTCTACATGGCTCAAAGCGGGCCCGCGCCGTGGCTCAGTGATTAGCGCGTCTGACTGCAGATCCTCCTTCGATGTACCACACGGGTTCAAGCCTCCCAGTGGACCTGAGGTATATGAGGGAGTCACACAGGATGACTTTGGCAATCGCGGAGGCAGTTTTTACAAGGTTTCCTCCCGGTTTTCCGCCGTATTGAGTAGAGCAGATTAAGAAGTGGAGAATCCGTCGTCATATAAATGAAATACCTTTGAGTACTACGTTGAACACCAATCAAACAAACAAACAAACATGGCTTAAAAACATCTTGATGTGGAAAAGTTGGCAGTGACTGAAAATAACGTAACGAGACACAATGCAGTCCATTTTAAATTTACTAAAACTCTTGCAAAACCTATGTTCACATGCATATCAAAATGGATACCATGATACTGCATGCATTTTGCCTGTGCCTGTGTCTGGCTGTGTTACCACAGTTTCCAAAAATAGTTACCATGATACTGTAATCAGCTGTGTGTACTAAATCAATTTGAACTGCTGTTTGACAGAAACCATCTAAGCATAGTGTTAGCCAGAAATCAAAAACAGGGTGTCTCAAATCACTATTTTCAAAGAAACAGGGTGTCTCATTTGACATTTTTCCTATCTCTCCCATGTTAAATTTGGCTGAAATAGGGTGTCTCAAATGGATTCCAGGGTGTCTCAAAGACACCGAGACACCCCTCTGGCTAACACTATGCATCTAAGCTACACACAAAAATTACCCTGTTTGTGTTTACTAAAACAATTTCAACACCTGTTTTGTCAACCCCATCCTGATGATCCCCATGACACTGTAAACAGTGTAATCCTGTTTGTGTTTACTATAAATAGTTAAAACACCTTTCTCACCCATTCCATCCAACATTAACATGTGCAGGTGGTTGGCTTAGCCTCCTGTTCCCTGACCTGGTGCTCCAAAAACTAAGGGGTGGAAGGGAGCTGATTTGTTGGGTCAGCTCGGTATGTGTCCTTCTCTTGTTAAGTTGAGGGGTGGTTTCCTTCACTTGTTGGACTGCCCTGCCCTCATATGAGTAAAAAACCTTACATGTATGTATGGCGAACAAACATGGTTACCATAAATTCTCAACAAATTCGACCTCTATGGACACATGTTTCAAGTCATATATTGAGGGTATTAAAGTGAGATTGGAACTAAAACATATATTTTCTTGTAGCTTAAAGTATGAACTACTTAAAAATTTCAACCATGTGTTTCCACACTTCTTAACCTTTGCATAGAGTGAAGTTTTATAAGTAGTAAATTGGGTCGAATTTGTTGAGCATTTAGAGTACCATAACTTTGATAAATAATTCATTCAGGGTTATCTTTCCTTTTTGAATGATGTTGACGTTGAAATTTATAAACAGTTGTCTTGTTTTCAGTCCCCTGTTGTAAGGAAGGGTTTGTTTAAGAATAAGGTTAATCGAATTAGAAGATTTAAAACAGATTCAGAGACAGGTGATAGAAGTTTTACACAGGATACCAACAGCCAAGGTAGGAAACATCTAACGTATGACAAATGTCTGCAAGTTAAAGACCATACATATATCCCTATACACGAAAAGCTTAAAAACAGCATGATTTGTATATCAATCGGAATGTTGCCAAGTAAAGCCTGTATCCATACAAAAATTCTTCTGAGGCTACTTTGAAGTTTCCTCGGAAGACCGCCCACGGCTGTGTGTGTGTAGATTCAATGTTTTATCTATGTATGTGTTTAGCTGATGATGGTATAATAGCATGAATAAAGTTGAAATATATTTTCTATACCAACATGATATCCTTGTTCAGAGTTTCTCTTATTTAAGATAAGGGCTGCTCTGGTGTAAGCGGTTGTTTTGAGGCGGTTTCTTCCACAATAGGCCGAGTCTGGCCGACAAGGTGTCAACCCAAAGTCGTCCTGCAAGGCTGCAACTGAAATGCTCTTGAGTATGACGTTAAACACCAATCAAATCAATAAATATTCTTTATTTAAAGGTAAACTTATTCTAGATTACCGTTACCTGATCTATGGAGTAACTAGCTTATTCAAAACTAACCTGAAGATATTTGTTTGTAATTTCAGCGTCGTCATTATACACCGAAGAAAATACGATGCAGTCCCAGGATTCTGGATCGACCAATGATAATGAAGATTCCATGATGTCATTCCCTGATCGGTCCGTTCCTGATTTTTCGCAGGACAGTAACGATGCTAACCCAGAACTCAGACTAGGTACCGTATGTATCTATTAGGCATGCCCTGTGTCAGCTCTCCTCTCTCTAGTTTAATCTCAGGGATGTGATGTGGTAAGCGGCAACAAGAAGCCAGTTTTTGAGTGGCTTCAATAACATAAACAGCGAATAGAATTTGAATGATAACCCATTTTCTAATCTGTTGTTGTTACCAATTAATTGGTTACACTATTAAAACTTTGGATTTTTTTTTTTTTTTCGTTTATTTTTGGTTTTGTTTTGTTTTTTTATAAGAAGGATTGTGCCTCATATGGAATACATTTTTGAGTGGATCAAAATTTGTTTGTTTAATCTTAGCTGTAGGTGAACCTGCGACTTCATGCCTCATAGCATCACATCCCTGAAATAATTTATGGTATCTTGTGGTCAATTTGTTGTATCAGCTGATTGATGCACTATTTTTTTCTCAGGACTGTCAATTTGTTGTATTTCTGCTTGTTGTTTCTTCTGCTAAATTTATCTTGTCCTCTACTTAATCCATATATCATCTGATTAATTTGTTAAGCTTTTGCTTTATTCATTGAGTGGACTTACCAATTTGTTGTTTTCGTAGCTTAATTATTCTCAATGTGTTTTTAAATTCATTATATCTGCTTCTTAATTGATCTGTTCTGTTCTGCTCAAATCTGAATAACTTACTTTTTCTTCTTCCTTACATGTTGCTTCTAAGCTTTTGTATATTTTTGTATAAATGTAGAGAAAGAAAACATGTGGATTGGTAGCCAGCTTATTTAATTACGGACGGTTATGGGTGGTTGTTCTGGTGTTAAGGTGGTTGTTGGGTGGGAGCCTCCTGTGCTCTCGTGCTCTCTTAGCTATGGGGCATCAGGAAGCCAATTTGTTGTGGTGTCCTGTTTTGCATCCTGTTAATGCAAAGTTTGTTGGCACTGTTGAGAAGGGCAGTTTTCTTCACCAATATTGCTGGCATGTCTTTGTGTGAGTGAAATAACCTTAAGTAAGACATTTAACCCTTAATAAATCAATCGGACCCAATGTCAAGGGTTGGTATTTAATCAGTTTTTGTTTGTTTCTGGCAGCTCTAGCTAATTCCAAGGTCCTCTTGCAGGTGTCTAGTTATCCTGTGCCCTTCTGGTGCTATCAGATCTGAAGGGCATTAGGAGGCTGATTTGTTGGTGGAGTCGCCCTCTGGTTAAGGGCAGTATGTTTCCAGATTATATTCATGCTGTCACACTTAGCACTGGAGGAACATTATCTTTCCAACAGCAAAAACACTTAAGTGACTACACATTTTATGGTTGTGTTAAGTTGATGTCTACAGTTGGAATACAGCGCCGTCATATAAGTGGAAAACCTTGAGCACGGCTTCAAAGTTAGCACAAATCAAGCAATGTTTGTGGCGCCCTGTTTTGCCTCTTTTTAATGTTCAGTGTTGTCTTGACGTGTTTAGTATTATTATCTTAAGGGTGGTTCCTTTTACACAATGGGCTTTGATGTCGTCATATGATTGAAATAACCTTAAATATGAAATAAAATACCAACAAGAAAAAAAAATTCTACTTCAAATTCGACCGTAAGGGCATAAGTTTTAAGTAATGTATTGAATTTATCGATGAGAATTTGGAACTAAAACTTACATTTTCTGGTAATCTAACGTCAAAAAAATTTCAAAATTGCTTGTCTACACTTCTTACCCTTTGCATAAACTGTAGTTTTATATGTTGTAATTTATGTTGAATTTGTCGAGCATTTAGGGCAAGTAAACTTCCAAAATTGACAGTGTCAAGTTAGTAAGCTTTTGTAAAATAATTTAAACAAAGTCATCAGCATAAAAAATAAACCCTGAGCTTTTATAAGGAGCTGTCTGAAGATGGCAGTTTATCATACAAATGAACGCACCTAGGAGCTATGTTCTTAAACCCTTAATCCCATTGTGGTCCTTACCTATATAAGGGAAGTTTTCTGGTGGCTGCGGTGGAGTTCCCGGGGTGGTTTTCACGAGATTTCTTTCCGGTTTTCAGCCATACTCCGGCAACGCAAATAAGTAAGTCGTCCTATTTGGTGAAATACTCTTGAGTACGACAAACACCAATCAAACAAACAATTAAACCCAAATCAATTTATTAAAAAAGTTTCTTAATCCTAGGGGCCCCAGTTTACTTGCCCCGATCTGTAAACAGGTGTTTAAGGGAAATTGTGGGTGGTTACAGAGATCTTGGGGTGTTTTTACACAAATGAATTTGTTTTTTACTGGTCGTTCGCAACAGCTTTTTGTGCACCAGTTTTATTAGAAGCTGATTTGTTGTAGCACTTTCTAAACTCATGGGCCTCAGGAAGCCGATTTGTTCCACAAAACACCAGCTATGCATTGTCATCATATAAGTGAAGCACTTTTGAGTATGGCATCCCTCTCGCTTTGAGCAGTTTTTTTCTAGCTGACATTCATGCTGTCATACTTTATTATGTAACGTAGAATTAATATTTATGTGGAATCTACCTCGAAAAAATGAATCCTAAACCAACCCCGTTGTTACCGCCCCTTTTAAATATCTGAAAAGAAAATAATAAACGCAGACAAACTAAATTGGTTCACTTCTTGCTTGAACAACCGTTCACAACGGTAAACTTTTGCCATTACATCAGGAGTGCATACAGGAGCAGTTTTAGGGCCCATGTTATTCATTTTATACATCAATGATTTAATTGTACTTGTAATAACTGTTAGGTTATTATGTATGCAGATGACACAACACTTCCCCCTCTCTGCAAAAATGACCGATGGCGCAAAGACACACTTCGACCGCTATAGTAGAGAGTAAATTGAACAAAGATTTTTCAGTAATTTATACATGGTGCAAAGAAAACAAAATGCTACATTAATGTTGGTGGGGACTACTTCAAAACTGAAATCTTCTTAAGTTCAAATTAACAAGCAAGCCATAAAGTGTGTCAAGAGTCTGCTTGAAACTGCTTGGGTTGTACATTGATGAGATCTCACATCCAACACGATTGTTGTTCTACAATGCTTATATTCTTCCTCATATAAATTATTGTTTGCCAATTTGGGGAAACTGCTTTGGAGAACTTCAATTCAGAATTCTAAAACTACAAAAAACAGCAGCACAATTAATCATTGGAAACTGGGTACATTACAAAAACATGACGATTGAGATGGATTTTCAACTTCTGGATGTATTGGTAAGCGACGTTTCGGCCTAGATTCTTTTACCATTTCAGTATATATTCTGTTCAGATTTGTAATCATTGCTTGAAAACGGTCGAAGCATCTAGGCCTAAACGTCGCTTACCAATATATCCAGAAGTTGAAAATCCATCTCAGTCGTCATGTTTTTGTAATCTGTTATAGTGCATACAACATGTATCTATTAGTATGATACTTCCTGTGATATTTTGCATGTCTGTTATATTGCATAATCTGTACTCGTATTTGTCTAATATTTCCTGGGAATTTTTCCAGGTTTCCAACATTATTTACATGTAATATGTGTTACAGTGTGCACTTGTCTAATACACCCTGTGATAACTTCTATGTCAAGAGCATTATTTACTGATTATCTGTTATAATGCTTGTACATAATTTAATAGTTATCACCTCAACCTTGTTCAATATTAGATCAAGCAAACTCGTTGTTGTTGTAAACTTGTTTTTATTTTCTTGTTGTTTGTCCTGGGGACCTCAGGGAAGATCAGCCTTTGCCCTGGCTGAGTGTTTACTTTGTATTTTATAATCCACAATAAAAAACATTTATATATATTTTTATATATATTTTTGTATAAATGTAGAAAAAGAAAATTTTGATTGCCTCCACCGGGATTCAAACTCTGGCCTCTGGCTAGCAGGGCGAGAGCTCTAACCAACTGAGCTATATATAGCTTTAGAGAAACATTCATGGCTTAAAAAACAAAAAGAACTGGCTTCACATAGTTCTAATTTTGTTGGTAGCTGTGTTCACTATTGGAATATGAGTTATATAAGTGAAATACCCTTGAGTTAGGTGATAAACATCATTCAGTCAAACATTAAAAACAAATGAATAATAAATAGACAAATAAAATTATGCAATACGATAGCCATCTTTATTATAATTGTTAATTTTGTTTTAAAGCCATGAGTATGGTCAGAGATGAACGGAGGCGATTGGATAAAGAAAATACAGAAGATACTAATGGTAAGTGTCAAACATTTGTTGTGTTAAAAAACTTACAAAAAGGTGGCTGACAGGGGACCCGAGGATACCACAATGCCATTTCTTATTTGGATCAAGCAGCCTGTGTTTCCTGTGTCCTAAACAACACCGAACTAACTTTAAATTTCTAAAACTGTCAAATAAAAATTAGTTTTGTGTAAACTGATAATTTATTTAAGTATAAAAAAAATTATTTGTTTTTTTTTTATTTTCTTTGAAATGTTAATTTTGTATAAACTCTTTATTTTGTCAAGAGTAATCACACTGGCACAGGGATAACGACTAATTAAAGTCGATAAATTATCTCATGTTATCTCAAGTTTCTAGATAGACCTGAAATCGAGTTGTTATGGATAACCTAAAGGCGCATCTCGAGAAAAGGCAATACATGTAGCACCATGGCAGGAATAGTCAGTTGAATAATAAATAACTAAATAAATACTAATCTGGGAAAATTTTATATAAAATTTATGTAAAATGCTGTTCCCTGTATAATTTTTAGATTCAGAGCCTCCGGTGCTGGAACCTGAGACAGACGAACCACCTAGGAAGCGACACAGATCGGGGTCCACTGGTGGAACTTAAATGGATCTTTTATTTACAGTCTCCGGGGCCCATTGTTTGGAAGGGTGTGCAGTTTACACTGAAGAACAATTCTATTCAATGTAACCTGCACACGCTTTACGGGAATTGTTTTATGTACGAAGTCAGTGCCTTCATAAGTCAAGAGTAGCGTAATTCAATTTGGAGAAATTTATTGGTACTGCTATTTTAATATTCAAACAGAGAGTTGGGCGCATACGTACCAAGACTGTTTGAAGATAAGAAATCATGTTAGCCAGAATAGGTTGACTGAGAGAAGCATTTGACAAGAATCGTGTCAGAAATGTGTGTGGAATTTCGGAAATTTATTTTTTTTTGCACGTTACAGTTTTAACAGTTACATTAATATACTTGTGTGGCGTACCAAGGGTTGAATCGTGGCTCAGTTCATTGAGCATTTGATTGCTGAGCCTCTATCGGGGTAGGCGTTATAGCTGTGAATTGCCATGGTGACCAGGATGGCATAATAAAGCCAATCTATATTATTTATACCAACATGACTTTTTGGTTTCCGGAGTTTCTCTTATTTTGACATAATGGCTTATAAGGGAAGTTTTCGCTGCAGAGATCTTGGGGTGGTTTTGCAATGTTTCTCACAAGTTTTCCACCATAAACTGACTACGTTAACGCAAAAACTTTAATACCCTTGACTTGCCTTGAGTACATGTACAACGTTAAACATAGATCAAGTGACTAAATGATTAGTATGGTGGAGGGTTCATACCACATATTTATTCAGTAGATTTTCATGAAATTCATACAACACACACACACACACGCACACATAGCATGCAATAATGCATTAAATTAAGTGATCGCAAATAATTATAAAAGAGTTCGGTGTTATTTAATTGAACTATACCCAATCTCAACGAAGGCACACAAATCATTGCATAAAATGTCCAGTTTTCAAATAAATGCTTTTTGGGATCTCCATAGGTTATGAATCAGTTCCTCTAATTTGGCACCTTATTTCTGAAAACGGCTCAAAACAGTTTACCCGTTTTACTTTACTTTATCTTTAAGTAAGGGTCATGGGTTATAAAAAAAATAACTGATGATGGAGTTCCTTACACAATGGCATTAATTGTATAAGTTATGGTTTGAGGTTGAACTTTAAAAATTCCAATGTATAAAATCATTGATTATGCATTTTGTCAAAATCAAAAAAATGCCGTGTATTTCATGTTCGTAAACCATCAGAGTCATAAATAGTAAAACCTGGACACAGTATTGAGTATACAGAACTGGGGCCAGTTGCTCAAAGCAGTGTTAGCCACTAATACAAGATTAAATCACTAATAGCGGTATTAGAGATGGACCGTCAACATGGCATGCTAAGCAACTTTGGTCAAAGATTAAATTAGAAATCATTAATATACCTCGAAGGACTTTTCCACACGACATTTAATATCAACTTGGGCTTATCCAGCATTGTGAAGAATGCGCCTACTTCTCCAGTCCACTTTCTGCCATCTAGTGGTTATAAGCCCATGAGAACCAGGGGACAGTTTCACAAAGCCTTCGCAAATTAACGCACACTCTGTTACTATGACGCCCAGTGTTGAAGGCATTGCGTCGTCACGACAACTGAGAGTTCCAAACGTCGCAAAGGCTTTGTGAAACTGGCCCCAGGACTCACTGCTAAACCAATCATGTTTTCTGGTCCTGTAAAAGTTCAGGGAAAAGTTTCAGAAATCCTTCAGTTGGTCTGGCCTGTCTGGCCCATTCCACCATACTGGATATAGGTTACCCCCCTATGGACCTTAGTCAGTTTCAGTTTTCAGGTGGAAGGTAGATCGCAGGGAGGTTTTTGTCACCAGGCCAATGCACCGGTAATGCATAGTCATTGTATAGCACCAATCAGATAAAGACATAAACGAACACAAATCCACAGTGAAGTTGATCACACTTTATTGTTGTTGCGACACTAAATATTTAGCACTGGTGATCATAACTGTGTGTGTGTTACTTCTCAAAGGCTTTCTAAAACAATCCATAAATAAATCAGGCTTTACCGCAAGAGTATTCCCTGTGCCTTGTAACATACATGTATGGAGTACAAACAAAGAAATTGGATTATTGTTTTTTCTTTATAATAACTTGGTAATTTAGGACCGGTAAAGTTGCAGGAAATTAAAAGGACAAATGCAATGGGCTTCCCCAGTGACTAAAAGGGAGATAAATCTGGTACACATATAACTGACAGTGCCATCTATCTCCTGGACTAACAGTTCAATCGATGTGACTGCCAGTTATACGAGTAAACAGAATTATCTCTCTTTTAAACTACTGGCGAACCCAATTGTTTACACTGCTGAATATTAAGAAAACGTCTTTCTAAATTTAAATGAACATGAATTAACTTGTGGCTTGTAAATAGTTTTCTGAATATATATATGTAAGGAATCGAAATGTCTAACTGATGCTGGTAAAAATAAAATGTGAATATCGTGTGTGACTTTTTAACGTGTTACTTTTTCTTTGTTGTATCCGACCAATGCCTTATGTTGTAAATGTAGCGTTACGTAACTGTATGCTTTCTTTTCGTCATCATCATCCGGTCAATATCCGGTCTTTAAATTATTATACGAAGATTTATATCTATATTTTCAACGATGAGTATTGTATTAAGTATAAGTCATTCTGAATGTATCATTCAATATTTGTTCATCCGAAATAAACATTTATTCATTGTATAAAAGAACGTTTTGATTTTTGTTACTCTTTTTTTCAAATAATCTCAACAATTGGAAAGTAATATAATACGTCTCATGGTTCAGAACAAGACATTGAATCGATCTTAGTTTAAGATGAACGCAATTAGCGTGACGACACTATCTTTTTTCTTCTTTAAGAGGAATATATATAGAAGTCGAGACACTGAGAATGACATAAAATATTATGGATTAACAACTTCTGGTATATCTTCGGCGCAACGTTTCGAAAGCAAGAAATGCAATAAGCCGCGGTTACACGGGCATCGAAAAGGGGAACTAAATTGAGCCGGCTCAGACACACCAATTTTTGGCCGTGTAACCGCGGCTATAGTGACTACACTATAGCCGCGGTTACACGGCCAACAATTGGTTGGTCTGATCCGGATCAGATTTATGGTTGCGTTTACACGTACAAAAAAGGTGGACTAAATCTGATCCGGATCAGAATAGACCACCTTTTTTGACCCATCAAAGTTGATGGGTAAACAATAATCCGCATCAGTTTAGTTCACCTACAGGTGGCGCTCTTGGAATGCCGTGACGTTTTCTTCGAATGCCGTGACGTTTTTCCATTGTGTCGCCGTTCGCTCGAACTAGCTGGCCGTGTGCCAAGATTTCCTCTTCGCTTGCTGGCAGGGCTGTCAAAAGTGCCGTGTAACCGCAAACCGTCATTAAGCCAGCTCTGGTGCGGATCAGAGCCGGCTCAGTTTAGTTCATCTTTTCGATGCCCGTGTAACCGCGGCTTATACCTTCAGTAAAGGTCTTTATGGTAAATACGTTCAACGTATGCTTAGATCATTTCGTGAACCCGGGTTGTTCAAAAGTTAGCTATATAGGCTTAACCGAACAGCGTAACAAAGAAACTATATTGTGACGTGACGTCATACAACAACGACAACAACCAGCCCCGGGGTTTGGTTGCTCAATCCTTTCGGAATTTATTTGAGATCTCCGCATCTCAACAAAATAATAATGAGATGTTCAATCCTTCATGTAGGACGTCCCTTCATAATAGACATCACAACATTAGCCCTCTACCCAGTCCGGGGGACACTTTCGCTAAATGCCATACGTTATTATACAAATTTGAACCCAATATTATAAGTTTTATCCTAGTTTCAATTGAAAGTCAGTATTGGACAAACAAAAAAACATCCATTTAAAACTATAGACTCCTAACAATTGTACGATTTTTTAATGCCGTACAACATTTCTGAAAGTCTCCCCTGGTTCTACTCGGGTAGGGGCAACTACCTGTGCTGCCAACTAATTTGTCAACAAACGGATGTAAACAAGACCAAAAAAAACCAGCAATGTCTGACTCTCTGACTCTCTCGTGACTTAAACAGCTTATTATGTCAATTTTAGATGAACGTTTATATAAAAAAAAATAAAAGAAAACAATACTTCGTGACCAAAAAATAACCATAGTTTTTATTTCTCCCACGCGCTCTGACTACCAGCGACACCATGACAAACAGACATTCGCAAACGTGTCTTCAGCGGAAAATAAGCTGGCAACCAAACCATATTGACATAAGGTGACGTAACTGAAAGCTCGGTTGCGTCACTGATTTGGTCACGGAATGTTGGATGTACTTTGAGAAAAGATTAGCTGGCGGCGGAAACTTCAGCGGAAAATTTATATTTTTTCATCAGAGTTATTTAGAGGCCTAGCTTCTGAAAGTGTATATATGTATACAGGGTGATATACTAAAGTGAATATAATCGTGAAAGCTGAAGAAAATCTGATTTATTTATTTATTTATTTGATTGGTGTTAACCGTCTTACTCGAGAATATTACACTTTTATCATATACCTATAGCGCAGACTCGCAGGATACAGAGCCATCGGATATTTATCCATATCTACATCCTCTGAA
>JAVFBZ010192712.1:0-14396 GCA_032466195.1 Katharina tunicata
CGGTGTAAGAAGCAACACCGAAACGTCGTCCGAATAAACTCAGAAGTTGTTAATCCATAGTAGTTCCAGTGTTATTGGTCTATATAGGTTTAGAGTAAGGGTTCTTGTTGGATAGTTATGGACGTCGGATTGTTTCAAGAAGAGTGATCGAAACCTGTTTGGAAGTAGATGGGTATGATAGAAGCATTTATGACCTACGACCAAACGTGAATATTGGTTTAGGGAGGGAAGAGGTAAGATTTTAAGAGATCTGAACAAGGGAGAGGCGTGTTCTAGTTTATTTTTTAGACAAATAATTCGACCAGCACGTTTTTGAAGAATAACTAAGGGTTTTAAGTGAGTTGAATACGTATTTACCCCGAGGGCACTAGTGTAAGAGAGGTACGGATATATTAAAGAATAATAGATAATAAGTAAGGTATTTTGTTAATAGATGATTTAAGGTGGTTTATCAGGCCAATGTTCCTATATATTTTCTTAGAGATGAAATGGATGTGTGATTTTCAGCACAGGTTTTTGTTTAAGATGACTCCGATAAATTTGAAGTTATTGACTGATGATATTTCTAGATCACGGAGTAAAAGAGAAGAGACAGATGATAATTTCCTTCCAGACTTCACCAGCATGCATTTATTTTTTTTTGATATTTAAAGAGAGTCTGTTAGAGCTGAGCCATTGCTGGATTTTACTAATCTCTGTGGTCATGTACGATTTTAAGAGGAGGTTGATACACAGACGAAAAAGGATAATCGTAAAGGGCTGTAGCTACATGGAGGGTCGAGTGATGTTGACGAAAACCATACTGATCACAAGAAATGATAGAATTTTCTTCCATAAATTCTGACATTATGTTCGCCACAATTTACTCTAGTATCTTGCTAACGCTGGGCAAAACAGAAATGGGGTGAGTTTTTAAATTTTTGCTTATCGCCAGACTTTGGATTGGAGTAATTTGGGCATTTTTAAAGCAATCAGGAACAATGCCAGAATAAAAACATAATTTAAAAATATGAGCGAGGGGGGAATAGAACCAGACACAAGCTTAAGCTCAGATGTGCCAATTCCTTCGATACCGGCAGAAGTAGATTCTAAAGAATTGATCGTGGAATTAACAGTTTCCGGAGTTAACAGAGGAAACTTAAACTTGTTAGGACAATGGATTATCAAGAAAATCAATAAAATGTACCGAAGTCTGTGGACTTTTAGAAGTTTCGAGGCCACAGAGGAAAAATGTAATTGAAACCGTTAGCAATTTCCAGAGGGTCGGTGATTTCACGATCATTGACGGTAAAATGCTTTACTGAATTCGTGGAGCTGGGGCGACTAATTAGCTCATTTACAATTGTCCATGTTCGTTTTATATTATTCTTTTGGTCATTTCATTTTTTTTTTCAAAATACAGCTTTTTTGATTGTTTAATCAAGCTGTTTAGCTTATTTCTATATTTCCGATATTTTTGCCGACTAAAGGAGAATTAAGATAATCTCTATACAGTTCATTTTTACGATAAATAGAAGTAAGAATACAAAATGATATCCAACGTTTACGAGCTTTCCGAGGTGGAGTACTTACGGAAGAGAGTGGATATATCTCTTCGTTAATGCCAGAGAATGTTGACATGAAATGATTCAGAGCATCGTCAACGTTATCAGCGTTAATGACGTCACTCCAATACACATTTTTAATCCGTTCTTTTAAAGCCAAATTCTGCTTGGAGGACTTGATACCTCGTGCTGGCTGAAAGATATATTGAACAAAGATAGAAAAAATAGGGAAATGATCTGATATGTCTGTGAGAAGAATACCAGACAGCAAGTTATGTTCATGGAAGTTACTCAAGATATTATCTATCAATGCGGCGGAGTGGTTTGTAACACGGGTTGGTTTGGTTATCTGGGGAAAGAAATAATGACATTTCTGAATGTCTAAGAATTGCTTTCTAGCATTGTGATTATCCGAATGGAGAAAATCCTGGTGAAAATCGCCAAGGAGATCACAGTGTTTATGCGAGGGAATAGTATTAAGAAGAAATTCAAATTTGTTATTAAAAAGATCTGGTGGGGTACCAGGGGGTCTGTAAATTATGCCCACCAAGAATGTAGATTTATCAATGGGGATATCAATTAAAAGTGACTCAAACTCATCTTCGCTATGGTGGGTTAGATCTTGCCTAACTGCATAAGATTTGACCTGGCCATTTGCATATAGTATAACACTCCCCCCTTTCTTGTGGCTCCTTGATGCAGAAAAAGACGTGTAACCTGGGAAATCATAGAGAGAATCTGAAGATTCCCCTAGCCAGCTTTCGGAAAATCCTAGGATAGTAAATTCAAAATCAAGATTATTGAGATATCCTAGTGTTTGTTCATAGTTTTTTCGCAGACTGCGAACATTGAGATGAAAGACTGACAAGTTGTTTTGTGGCAGAGTAAAAACAGAAGTAATGTGTTGGTTAAAGTTGTCCTCGGAGAAATAATTAGACTGTTGCCGACTGAGAGAGTCCCAATAGGCTATTTCATTCTCATTATCGTTAATGTGGTTTTTGTTTAGCTCTATGTTTAGATCAATGGGGTAAAAGCACATTGTCTCAAGCATATCTAAGTGAAAATTATTAATAAATTAAACAGAAATCAATCCCCTTCAATGTGCATTTCTTTCCCATCCACATACAGTTTGCCGCGTGTAAATCTCACTTTTTTTCCTTGATTGTATAATTTCGACATCAATTCACGACAGTTGGCTTTACGTCTATCTTCTGGTATTAAATCATCGGTGATAAACGCGCTGTCAGATTTCAACAGTTCTTTTGCCTTTACTAAAACTTCTTGTCTTTGTGGCCGATATATAAAATTAGCCAGGATATGTCTGATTTGACCGTCTCGTTGTTTACCGACACGATGCGCATTTTCAATTGAGATGTTTT
This sequence comes from Katharina tunicata, assembly GCA_032466195.1. Classification (NCBI taxonomy): domain Eukaryota; kingdom Metazoa; phylum Mollusca; class Polyplacophora; order Chitonida; family Mopaliidae; genus Katharina; species Katharina tunicata. Next base: position 2,924 of record JAVFBZ010192712.1, read on the forward strand.
TCAGATTTAGTTTGTTTTCGATAAGTTGTTTAACACATAATAGAGTATTTTTACCATTTTCTTCAGGAATGCAACCAAACCGTAAATTACAAGCCCGGCTGTTCCTTTCTTGGTCAAGTATTTTATCTTTAATCTCTTTATTTTCTCTTGATAAGTCTTGAATTTCAGACCGAGTAACTTCAAGTTGACCAGCATTAAAATTTTGTTTGGCTGATAGTTCATGTACAGTTTTATCCGTGTGTCAAACACACGAAATCAGTTCAGTGTGTGATTTGTCCAGTGTAGACATGCGAGAAAATCCTGTTGAGTGCGGTGAACATGATTTAATGTATGTTGCATATCACTCAACGAAGCTCGCATGAAGTAACGAAAGTCTTTTCCAGTGTCAATGGCGGTTTCGGACACGTCAGAAATTTCTCTCGAATCGTCTCCATTTTCGTCCGCAGATTCCTGAATTTCGTCTGATTTATAGGATGATTTTGCTTGGCTTCTAGTCATACTCTTATCTTTTGATTCTTTAGGAGGCATAGCAGAAATAGTTATAGTTATAAATTAAAGCGGTTCAATAAATGACATCTAACTCAACCACCATCTTTAGAAAAAACTGCTCGTTTCTTGTATGAAGCAGGCGAACTACGTAAACGTGAATAATTTGTCTCTGTTCAGTCTCACGCTTACCCAATGTACTTTTGTCGGACTTGATTAACTTGTTATTTTATCACTATCTGTCAAACCTATTATGTACTTGAAATGTTTTATGACAAGTAGCATATTTATGCTAACGTCAATAAATATATCTGAATCTGAATCTGAATCTATAACACGCTGAATAAATCCAGAAACTAGATCTTATATATACAGTAATGTAATCCGCATTTGTTGTAGTTACACCGGGAGCTCTTAGAGCACACGTCTTTATTTACTCCACCAAGCTCATGCTCGTGCACTTTCGTATACTAATCTATAGATTTTAAACTGCTTCACCAAAACCATCGTTTAATAAAGGTTACTAAACTTTGACATACTCCAAAAACATTTGATCAAACTCTTGTAATTGATGGCTTATATCCAAATTCATCTTTAACTACTATCATACAATAGTAATTTCTATGTTTACCAACATTATCTTCCGTTATGTTTCAAATGAGACACTTTTGTTATAAAGTCATTCCAGCGCCTTAATTATATGTTTGAATCAGTTGTAGTGCCATTGTAACGGTTGATTAAATTTGTGAATATATCCACCTGTCGCTGGAAAAGCTTAAGTCGATGTTGAATGATTAATCATGAATATGTACAACTGTCATTGAAGCCGTCTGTACATTTCTAGTTTTTTAGAAACACGTTAATATGGTAGGTCTATTATACTCGCGACTAAGCAAGGATAACTAAGTTACCTGTTCCCTATTCCTTATTCGTTATTGTTCGACGCTTTTTCGAATTGTAGGGAGCATCCATTATTTACATATGAACCTAACGAAATGTAATAAAACGCCAAATATTTCGATTTCCTAGCATCAAATCATCTATGACGCATTCTCTGATATACCTACGGTCAGAATTATCAGCATTGGTAAATAATAAACCGTGGTTCTTAATCCGCACCCAAACTGGTTTAAACTAAATTTAACAATTTATTGTGGCCGTATGGTAAATTTTGCAGCTCTTCATGAAATATACTTAACAGCCAAAGTTTGCAGATTATTAAATTTCTGTTGAGTAATTAGGGTCTTCACTTGGTTTTAGCCCCCTGAAACCCCTTCTGCAAACAAAGCTTTTCCCCAAATTTACCAATTTAACATAATAGACCAAAGTCACAACTCCGAGAAACGCCAAGATACGAATGTTTAGTTTCTACATTTCGGTTTATTAAACCATCATCAGGAATGAAGAGACAGTCATTTAGCTCCTGTATATGTAGTACATGTAAAATTAAAACAAAATTGTTGTTCACATAGTAATTATAGCTGGTATTATTACAGATTAAACTTAAAACAAAGGCAGGTCTTTTAATCTGCTGGCTTTTAATCCATGGTTAAGTTGAGGCTTGAACTTTTTGATTGCTAGGGCCTCTCTCAGTAGGAGTTCTGACCAATGTTTAGATCTATCAATGACACTACTGTTTTCAAGGATAATACTTTGTATGCTTGGGAATGGCCTATATTGTACAATGCTGACGGTAGATTTAGTAAATGACAGATATAATTATCTTAGATATAATTAAGAGACGCACTGTTTGGTGTATGTTGAAAAATCTCACTGTTAAGGTTATTACTATATTTTCTGTGATCCTGTTAGCTAAACATCTGTCAGTTTTCCCCATATAGCTAGCCTGACAACCAGAAAATACAAACCTGTACACAATGTTAATCTTGTATTCTAAAGGGATTCTAGTTTTCTCACTAACAAAACATTCTAATTGAGTTGTAAAGTATTCAGTGGGAATCACAGTTTACAATCTAATGTGATCTTATGACAAATTGTGCCGGCCTAACTGTGCATAAAATCTACTCTACAGTATATGTTATTTACGGATTATGATCTTTGATTTGGTTAATGAAGAGGCTTTATATGGTTTTTGTCCTCCGAGTACCCTTTGGCGAATAATACTTTTCCTACATTTAGAAATCTATTGTGGCCGTACTACAAAATTGTGCCTCCCTACAAAATTAGGCCCACCAAATATCCTTCCGCGAATGACTTTTCCCCCATTTTAACAATCTATTGTGACTATATTTCAAATTGGGCGGCCCTAGGCCTATATTAAATCTACTCTACAGAATAAGTTCTTTACGGATTATCAACTTTGATTAGGTTTACAAGGATCCTCACGTAGTTTTCTTTCAACAAAAAAACCCGACAAGTGTCTTGCTGTGTCAATAACACTGGTATTGACAAGAATTACATCACATAGATCAATGGGGAGGTTGTCATTTAACACATCAGGCAGATTAACCATGTCATGGATATATTGAAAATCATTGACACTGCTAATATGGTTACATATTAAAGAGTTAGAGTTAGGGTTTGAATGTTCTTTAGTTCGAGTGATTACATTTTTATCCGTGTTACCAATATAATCCGAATTACAGCCTGGGCATGAGATTTTATACACTACAGAACTTCTGGGTTCTTTGGGGTTCTGATCTTTAGTATTTGTGAAAAATGCGACTTTTGTTATCTGCCAATTTGTTTTGAATATTGTTGGCTTAATTATTAATCGTTTAAGTTTGTACATGTTCTTTCCACCAACATGTCCCCATGTTTGCCAAGATAGGGTAAGTTCAGCCAGATTATTGGGGTGTCCGAAAGATCATTGGGTTTGTTTTTGGGGGCCCGAATTTTGGAGTGAATCTTTTGATCAATTTATTAGCATTAGAATAACCGTTCCAGGGAAGAAATTGTCTTATTTATTTTATCTCAGAATTTAGGGTGGCAGAATCAGAACAATACGCACGTGACACTAAGGATCGTACCCATGCAACTTTCCTAAAAGTTTGGGTAAATTGACCAGCGTGAGTTGATTTTCTATATACAGTAGTGGTGTTAAAGTTTAACTCAATTAAAATATCCAGAAAGTGAACATAATGATCAAATTCTTCTCTTGTACATTTGAGCTGGGGAATGAAAGAATTAAGCGGTTGTTGAATAAATTCAAAGTGTTCAGGTTTAGCCAGTACTAATGTGATCTTAGCTGTTGCAATAATTATCAACTTTAATTAGATAAATTAGGGCTCCTTACATATACATATTACGTTTTTTTGTTGGGGGGGGGGGGGGGATAAACTATGTAAATTTGATAATTTACAAAGTACTCTTGCTGTTAAGTATATTAAATAACGACTGATAGGGCCACATAATTTACCAAACGGTCACAAAAAACAAGTTTGGGTGAGGATTAAGAACCACTGATAATTCTGATCGTTGGTTTACCAAAAAATTCGCTATAAGTGATTTTATGCAAGGAATTCGAAATTTTGGGTGTTTTATTACATTTTGTGAGGTTCATATTTAACTAATGGATGATCCATGCAAGTTTGAAAGAATAAGGAATCAGGGGGGATAACTCTCGTTGTCCTCAGTTAAATGTAGCAGTAGTAAAAGGCGTAGACAACCATTCATTTGAGGCGTTATTACAAAGTCACTCACTCTTAAACTTTCGTAATGCAATAACATCTGATGCAGATCAGCCTTTATCATGTTCACAGCCAAAAGCTTAACAGGTCACATTGGTTGAATTGTTTGTCTTTACATCTCACACTGGGTACATACGACTAGCTAGAGATATATTTATTTATCATTTGATGGGGTTTAATGTAGCCCTCACTTGGAAAACCGGAACGAAACCTGATAAAAACAACCCCGTGAACATAAAACGGGCACATTGTTAGGAACCAAATGAGATACGCCGTGGACACTTCAGAATATAAACAGCAGCAGAATCGACCTAACGAAACTGAATAGGAACCAAATGAGACACACCGCAGACCCTTTAGAATGTAAACAGCAGCAGAAACGACGTAACAAATCTGAATAGGAACCATATGAGACACGCCGGTGATCCTTCAGAATGTAAATGGCAGCTGAATCGACCTATGAAAACTGAAATAGACCAAAAGACCAATAGCGGTCTTGTTCTTAACAATGAAAGCTACCTCCATCAATTGATGTGCACCATCAGGTGAAAAAAACTGACCCACCCTGCACAGTGAGGCTTCGTTCCCTGGAGTGTCCAGACAGGGGTAGAGTTGGGTATTCCTCTGACCAGAGATTAATGTCTCTAGGGGGACCAGACTACAGGACCAGTTATTAATGGCTATTTTATCTGCTTTTAAATCAAATGTAATGCATGAGCAAATCTCGACTAAACTTTCTCTTTCTTTTACAGAACGGGGCATCAAAGGGCAGATTTGTTTTTACCAGTTTCATCCTCCGGTATTAGTCGAGGACTCCATATCTCACTTTTTATTCCATTGTACTATGTATCAAACTCAACGCATTTAGTTTTACTACTCACTTACTAGCATGGATATTGTCAACCCGTCTCTCCAAACTATATTTAAACAGGGAAAATAAACATACTAAATATTTCAGATCATTTTTATCATGGAATGCCTCGAGTTTTAAATGTTATATTACCGACGTGTTGTGTCGTTGCATTGTGGAGCTGTTGTATTTTAGTGTTTTCTATTGTTATTTAAGTGTATTGTATTGCATTATATGGTACTGAAATGTTTTGTTAGGGTCTGCTAAATTATCATGGAATACCACATATTTTAAATGTTTTATTACTAACGTACTGTGTTGTTGTATTGTAGTGCTGTTGTGTTTTAGTGCATTGTAATGTATTATATTGCAGTGTTATTGTACTGTATTGTTGCAGTGATGTATTGTATTGTAAAGTTTGATTTAAATGTTGTAAATATGCTTGTTCTAACCGGAGGTCCTCATACATGCTGTCTAGCCGGTTGAGATTAACGCCTTATCTAAATCCAATTACACGAGACAAACTCATGTAGGTACATGTATATCGCGACTCATTCTGTTGAATGGAGTTGCCAAAAAATTAAACACGTACATGTATGTGTGTGCGTATGTGTGATACACAAACATAATATATTGTTACACTTTGTGTTCTATTATGATTTGGACCAGTTTTTTTCCAGATTTTCTTTAAGTGTTAAGTTGTGGTTCAAAATTTAAAAAAAAATCTAGATTTTTATTAAACTAGAACACAACTATCGACGCTTGTTCTAACCGGAGGTCCTCATACATGCTGTCTAGCCGGTTGAGATTAACGCCTTATCTAAATCCAATTACACGAGACAAACTCATGTAGGTACATGTATATCGCGACTCATTCTGTTGAATGGAGTTGCCAAAAAATTAAACACGTACATGTATGTGTGTGCGTATGTGTGATACACAAACATAATATATTGTTACACTTTGTGTTCTATTATGATTTGGACCAGTTTTTTTCCAGATTTTCTTTAAGTGTTAAGTTGTGGTTCAAAATTTAAAAAAAAATCTAGATTTTTATTAAACTAGAACACAACTATCGACACTTCAACACTAGTAGATTTGAGTGACGGTAAAACATAAAAAAAAATAGGTATTCTTTTATTTTCTTTGGGCTCCCTAACCAGCAAGCCTATGGATACAAACACGCACCATTAATTTGCGTGCTGGACAGTATCGTTAAACAGACACGGTTATCCAAAATAAGGTTTCACCACGCAATAATAATTTTCATAATTTAAAGTAATATTAAGTTAGTTCATAAATTAAATCTGTAACGTTCAAATATCTGCAATCAAGTATTGTTAGCAGAACTTTCAATTTTAAGTTACAGTTATTTCTAAACTTTCACTTGACGTAAAAAAAAAAAGAGAAATAAATTAACGCAAAAAGGGACTATTTCGTTTTGAGAAAAAATGTATTTCTGATGTGATTGTTATCACGGAAACTCCTTTATATTTTGAGACAAAAAATAAAATAATGTGTTTCTAAGGAAGATAATTCAAGATTCAAGAAATTTGTTTGAACAGTTTTGAACAGTCATAAAAATATATAACAAAAATCTTTGACTGAAATGTTACCTCTCTCGTTTTAACATAAATACTCACTTATAATATACACAGATCCAGGTAAAATAGTATTACATTCACCGGCCCATCTTATAGTACATATATTAGTAGTAAAAAATTTGGCAGCTCCAATCAAATAAAGAACATTGTCAAACCTATATACGTATTATCCATACCTAATATCGTTACATTTTCGCCACATATTTATCTTCACAATACACATGTTACATGTATTGCCCTTTCTCTAGATGCGCTTAAAGGTTATCCAGAACAATTCGAGATTCAGGTTTATTTAGAAACTTGTCTCTGAGAATTTATCTAGATCATGAGATTATTTATCGGCTTTAATTAGTGTGTGTGATTACTCGTTATCGCATATATACGTGTGTTGGTAAACCGGTAACCATTATACAAAACAATAAAATTCAATAACAATATTAAAAAACACAGATGTATTCTCGATTAAGTTTAGCTTACATTAAAAAATTTTATCTAGATCATGAGATTATTTCTCGGCTTTAATTAGTCGCTATCCCTATGACAGTGTGATTACTCCTTATATAAATATATACGCGTGTTGGTGAACCGGTAACCATTATACAAAACAATAAAATTCAATAACAATATTAAAAAACACAGATGTATTCTGGATTAAGTTTAGCTTACATTAAAACGCAATATATCTATCGACCGCTACAGGTTTGTGACAGTTTCAAGGATATTAAGATTGAAAACCTGGTCTATTTATGAAGGATTTTCTACCTTTTTGGTGGTTTTTAATAAGAGGGTTGTCAGGAATTTTTGTAAAATATCACAAATAATAGCTCAAACGACGGCGATGTCACTGTCGAGAAGCAATTAGCCCTACAGGACGCACAGTATGTCACTGCATCAAATCGGCTTTCTTATATCCCTTAGCCCAGAGACGACCAGGAAGCTTCAACCACCTGCGTTGTAGAAGTCGAGACACATGACCCTGGGCGTTATGATGGATACCTTCTGGTAAGAAGAACCTGTAAGTCATAACGAATTGTTTTATTTTAAAAAATAATATACATTAAGTGGATAGGATATAGATTATAACATTTCCGTCCAGTAAACGATGTAGGTCAGTGAATAAACTTCTGTTATTGGGTTTTTCTTCAAAAATATTTTAATTTGAAAGGTTTACAATCTTTATATACACTGATAAGACAAAAAAAAGAACACTGATTTGTGGACGACAATTTCTTTATTTAGTAAGCACAACACGTTTCTGACTTTACGCTGTAGCCGTTTCTCAAGCTAATGAAGTACAAGGATAGAACACCTATATATCTACATTTATAAATATAGATGAGAAATATTACAAATGGCGTAAGCAAATTGATATGAAAGTCAAAGGATAATGGATTATAAGTGTTCACAGAAACCAGTATACTCCGTCAAAATTAAACAGGGTGCCTCTTTGTCAATAAAAGGATAAATCCTCTACTATTACCATTTTTCGCACTGTGATTTCATTTTGACCTACTTTCGCCGGTTGCAAATTTTTGATGTGTAAGGTGGTTTCTTTCACCCAATAATGTTTGAGGTGGTTTCCTTCGTCCAGTGATCGGCCAAACCCCATTAAGGCCCAATAATTAGGTACAGCGTTAAGAGCAATCACACACAGAATCCAGTTTAGTCAAGTGTGAACATGTTCTTTCCTAATCGACGATTTAACAATACCAGGCTTTAGCTCTCTACAAAAGGACTGCAATGATAACATTATAATGGAACAACTGGTTGATTGTGTGGACTATATGATTTCCCGCCCATCGCAGTATAGAAAGCATATAACGCTAGACTGAAGTAATTTACTTCTAAAAAGTCATAAAATATTTAAAAATTCCAACTTAAGGCTCATTTTCACCAGCAGGAAAATTCATGTGTTATTTGTAACTATGGTGATTACTAACTAGTATATGGGCAATACGGCATTGTCAATACATACAGGCTTAATAATAAGTGCCCATGCGTATAAACATAATAATAAAAATAATGTTTTATTTAAGACTTTTTGTCCAAATACAGTGTATTATTACATATATTAAATATTTATATATATATTAAACTATAGCTATTAATGTAATGTAGAGAATCTCTCCATGTGTATGAAATGTTAAATATACTTCATGCATTTGTCATCCAGACAATGCAAAAAGTCTAGCTTAGAAGGTTAAAAATACATTTGTTGTCGCTTTGTTTTTAACACGCATTATTAAACAATTATGAAATGATATGTTATGGATGGTTGTTAACATGTTTGTCATTCTATATTTGGCATGCTACGGTAGACAATCGAAAACTTCACATGACTTTATAGTCGTTCGTGGAGATTTAAATTTGAGTGATCCTAAAGCTTAAAGCTTCGGTCATCTTATAGACGATGAATCGCGATTTTAAATTCAGTTAATTTACAATTAACACCTATGTCAAATGACAAGATTGGTTTGCAGGACGTTTTCGCATTGTTTACGCCTAATAATGAAACAGTTGGAAGTAAACTTTTAAAAGAGTGTTAGACGAGATAGTCTTATAATTCCATCTAACAGTAGCTAATTACAGTGGTTTCAACTTAAATGGAGTAATAAACAAACCATGTGGCAAATTACATTTAAAGCGTTTTTTATCTCTTATCGCGTATATTGATTTTCTTGCGTTGTCTTGAAGTTATTCCGCAAACTACGATACAAAACATTCCGACAGAGAAGGGTCAGCGCCATTTTAGATTCTATCATCCATTGCAGTATGTGGTAAAATTGAACGTGACGACTTTAATGGTGGTAATATTAAGCAATCAAAGAATGATTCATATAGTGGTCACATGATTCAAACGTTTGAGACAAGATTGCGTTATGCTCCACACAGCCCGCCCGTTATATCAGTCTGCCAACAGATGGGATACTGTGGATAACGCGTGTGTGCCGCAGCATTAGCGAAGGAGGGCGGTTATCGCTGTGGTGTACATATAGCTGTAAATAGCTCTGACTTCCTGGCTTAAACTGCATTCTAATCTACTTGGTTAACTGGTATGGCTGCAGTGGCACGAGGTTGAAGACGTCGCTTCCAAGAAGGTTCTATATGTACGGTGTGCTGGAGAGTGCTGAACGGCGTACTGTGGTATGGAGCTCACCACTCTTCTCTCTGTAGGCCACTCCACCACAGTTCGATCCACTCCACTGAACACACGATATTTCTATCAGGAACCGTGTACTCTCAAGCATGTAGTTTTTCGCTACACATGACTTACTGGCCAGTTCTTTTCATTAAGGGCTTACGAGCTGACATACGTCTTATAGTGAACTCAGGAGTTTACAGAAAGACTGAGGTGTATTTAGAGACGGACTAAAGCCGAGTCGCTATGTACAGTATACTAGATATGGCCGACCTTCACTAATTGGAGTTACACATACCAAGCGAGCAACCACAGAGACTTAATCTCGATGAAATGCCATCCATGGGGGAATGGGGGCTATACTTTTGGGCTATCCTTTTAGGTACGTATGCTTTCCCTTTGACTCGTAAACGTTTACAACACATTTTTTTATTTTGGTATATCAGTTTGCAAGCCTGTGTTTGTGTTCTGTTAAGTATGTATGTTGTATATAGGCGCTGTATTATAAGAGGTGCTGTCAGTAGTTCATGTACAAATGCGCAGGTGGCGACCATGTATCTATCTATTCACACTTAGAAAGTGACCCAGCATTTATTTAGCAATGTGTTGCGGCTATATGCACAGCCAATCAATACATGGATTATTGACATATTACTGTCAAACATGCCGGTGTTTTTGTATGATGTTTGGTTGATATTTTCCTGGTTTAAATAGCAAATACTTGTCGTCTCTCCACATCTCCTAAATACTGCACATACACGTCCGTCTAAATTAGCTATTTTGATAACGTACATACATGGGGATAATTACACGCACATAAGCCAGGAGATAGTAGATAGGTTGAGATAGCACCGTGTACTTGTGTTTAATATTAGTACCAGGTTACATTGTTGTAGTAAGCGGTTGTCCTGTCATTCCACTTTCATCCAAACAGCCTTAATGACCTAATCAATACGGCCGAGCCAGAAAATACTAACAGAATTAAATGGACGCTCATGCGGTAATTGATTTTACATAAGAGTGCACCATAGCCAAATATAATCTTCTTCTGTAGCAGCAGCTTACACGCACACACGAAAATATGTTCAGTTTTCCAGACGCAGTATTTTGTTCTCTGCACTGTGCTTGTTTTTTATACTGCATTATATGAAGTGCTGAGAAAAATCGGAATAACATTTGCAAAATTTTCATCTAAATTTTTCTTCTAGACACCCCCCTTTTTATATCAATACAGCTATGGGTGGTAAAGCTCACGTTAAAACGAAATCTGCATTACATAAATATAATTGTTTGTTGTCAATTGTTCTCAATATAGGTAATGTTGCCGTATGGATTACATTTTTTATTATATAACTGTATATACTTGACAACAAGTTTCATAATCTATTGAAAGTATTTAGAAAGGAGACTCCTTCAATCGTAATACATATAAACGGGCTGGTTATGAGGTCACGCCCATGATGCTATTCGCAATGTGCCCTTCTTTGGACTTCGTAATTCAATCAAACTAAATCAAATCTCAATTTTGTCTCTTTATCAAAATTATCGATGGAACTTTGAATGGGATTCCAATATTTATGCATTAAATTTTGTTTAAAATTCGTGCATCCCTAGCACATCTATAGCTGAAGTGGCCTGCAACAATGGCCTGCATGTGCGTCACACAACTGTTAAACTCAACTCAAATAATACTCAAAGAGAAGAGGGGGGGGGGGGGTGGGAGCCCCCGCACTTTTTGGGGCGC
>JAVFBZ010192723.1:0-19932 GCA_032466195.1 Katharina tunicata
TTATGCACAAACTTCAAAGTTGGTTAAAATCAAGGCAATCAGAATTTGTTGTAAAACCCTAATTTTGAGTGCTAATGCGCATACGCACCCAAATATTCTGTATTTTGTGTTTTAAAAAAATCACATGAATTATGTATATTTTCATCAAAAAGGAAAATTTAGTGGTATTCCTTTACTTCTACCCCCAGATTTGAAGGTAAATGTAGCTTTAAAGCCTGGTGTAAGTAAACAAATCTGAAAATTCTGCCAGAATTTTGAATTGGAAATGTGTCAGTCTGCTGTCACAGCTCAGACACACTTTGATCTACTGACGTGTTTGCCACACCCCTGACAAGATTCAAAATATTGGCTCGCTACAAACAAGGTCATACACCGCGGCTGGATCAATGTCATAATGAGCAAATATGGCCAGCCCTCTCCAGGTTAAGAACAACTGCTAGATTTCTCCTGGTCCGTACAAGTTTTGTATCTAATGAATAATTTTGATTTTAAAGCGACAGTTTCAAATTTTGAACAAGCATATGATCTTGTAAAAACAAGGCAAACGGAATTACTTGAAAAGTCAAATTTTGGGTGTGTATGTGACTTAAAGTAAAGGTTTAAATTAAAAATAAAACGAAAAACCCGCAAACTAAAAATTCTGCCCGAATATTTAAATAAAGATGTTTAAAATTGCTGGGTCAGGATTTGAGGAACCGATAGTACTCCAAATCAAAGACCATTAGCCCAGCCCCTAATGTTAAGTTTTAAATAAAAAATTTAGATATTGATTGAAGACATAAGGTCCAATCCAAGGCTTTGTCGAAAAATGGGCCACCCTCTTAAGGTTGAATTTCGAAGTATGGCAAAATTTTCCCTGATTCATGTATACATTGACTATTTTTTTTAATTTCAAGGTAACTGAAATACTTTATGAACAAACTTCAAAAGTTATAAATATCGATCTAGACAATCGGAATTAGTTGAAAAATTAATTTTGGGTTCGTATGTGTCTTTCAATAAGTTTTCATGCCAAGGACACCAACAATTTTAAGCAATTTTTAGATCTTTTAAGACAATGGGTTGGGCATAATCTTTTCAAACGTTTCTTTTGCTGTAGTAAACATCAATATTTTCGTTTAAACCTTCTACTTAGAAGGTCGATGGCTGGGCGGTTTAGGTTGCCGGTAATACTGCTGGCGACTCGGTTCCTGACTTTGAGGGTCGTGGATTCGTTTTTCGCATGGGTATCAGCCTGCCAAATTTTCTGACAAGAATCTGTTAAGTATCAGAGAGTGTTATCCAAAAAAACGAAAATACTGTTAACGGTCACGTTCTAAACGACACAAAAATATTCCATTGTACTAAACATCGTTTGATATTTAAGCCAGAGTTAATTTCCGTTGAGCTAAAATACGGAATCACAGAAATCACAGAAAAAGCGGTAGCGATTGCCAAGAAAAAGCTTAACGTTTGCAGGAACTGGTTATTTGATTGAACAGTACAATATGTGATTCGCACCAGGAAGTCCGTTTTGCCGTGCACTACTTACTACACTAGCCATGTCCCCCTGAATAAGGACTTGTAACTTGGAGTAAGCAGTAACGAGCGCTTAGAAATTGTACTTTGCATTTGGCGATGTGGATGTTAGCTGTGTTTATATGAAGATATCATTGGATTGTGAGTCTCGGCCAAGAATCACCTTGAAGCCCCGCCCCTTCCAACTCACTCAATACCCTCTCGCAATATTCTTTGGAATATATTTTAAATACATAAAATTGAAGAAGAAAATATATTTAAAGATATAAAGATATTTTAGTCTGTAAATTTAAATGTCGTTTATTTTGAAATTTTGTAAAATGTGATATCTAAAAAGAACTGTTTCATTATTCTAATGATGGACACTTGTTTGAAATTGTGGTTTTAGGGCCGCTTCCCTGGTATGGATTTCTCGGCCCTAATGATGGACGCGATTAAACGTGACCTATTTATAACTTCTGAAATGAGCACCTGTTATTTGTGATGGCCTCGTTGTGGCTCAGTTGGTTGAACGTTGGACTACCGATTCCCCGTCACTCACCTGCCACGAACTCAAATCCCCGTTTCCACCTTTATAGGTATACAGTGTTTAACGGAAGATTTTCGGTGGCTGCGGAGATCGTCGTTTTTTTACGAGGCTTCATCCCGGTTTTCCACTAAACACCGGCAAAGCAAAGTCGTCGTTTGAGTGAAATACCCCTGAGTTCGACTATGAACACCAATCATATACCCTCTAAATCGATCTTTAGTTAGACATTAGGTGACAAATTATATTGTCCTCAAAATAATTTAAATTAAGCATTTACGAAATTGGAGCCATATGGCCAACTAAAAGACACATACGCACCCAAAAATTCTGTAAGTTGGGTTTTCACAGAATCACATGAATTATATATATTTTTCACCAAAAATTAAGAGTGAAAGGCATTCAGTTAATTCTACCCCAAGATTTGGAGGTAAAGGTGGTTTATAAGCTACAAAAAATCTGAAAATTCTGTCAGAAAATTTTAATTGGAAATGTGTCAATCTGCTGTCAATCTCAGACACACTTTGATGTACCGAGGTCACTCCGAGTTAACCGTGTTAACCCCACCCCTTACAAGTTTCTAAATGTTGGCTCGTTACAAACAAGGTCATTCGACGAGGCTGGATCAAAGTCATTGTGAGAAATTATGGCCAGCCCGCTTTCCGTTAAATCCGAATAACTGCTAGATTTCTCCTGGTTCGTACAAGCTTTGTACCCAATGAATATTTTTTATTTTAACATGACTGTTTTAATTTTTGAACAAACATCAAATCTTGTAAAAGTCAAGGCAAACGGAATAAGTTGAAAAATCCAAATTTTGTGTGCGTATGTGACTTTAAATATTTGGTTCTTAACGGGGTATATCTATGTAGACTTATGCTTATACAATGAAATGAGATTTGTTCATTGGTAATATCATATGTGTTTGAGCTTTACGACTAACTCTTTTGAACCTCCTTCAGCTCAAAGTCACTCAGTACTCTCCCGAAATCGACACCGTTTATACAATCATTCTGATAAATGCAGCCAAGCCCAAAAAGATTGTGTAGATATTAGGTTGTTCAACACAAAGGAACGGATGCAGTATAAACGAATTTGGTATACTCTTTAAAAACGTCTCTTTTGTTTCAGTGAACGGCGTTAGATGTTAGAGTCAGTTTTTTTGTTGTTAAAAAATCAGTTTTGCTTTTTAGGGGGAAATAAATCAAAACAAAAAAAGACGGTAATATATTTTGTTGAAAAGCGGAAGCAACTGTTGACGAAAAGCGTATGGTTTTGCGGCAACTGTTTACACGGTTGAATAAGGGAATACGGCATTGCCTCACCACGAACTCCCCCACAGAGTTTATTCCTACAAGACTGATAACAAAGACCTTCCTGACCTCGAACACGTAACTCAACAATGCAATTACGCGAGTTTAGGGATTACACTAAAGGAAATTAGCCAGGTAGAACACATGCTGTAAGTGTCAGGGTTTTATTGGCAGCCAGGCCAGGTGTACGCACAGGAATGCTATCGCAGGGATTACTTTATTATGCATGTCAATTGAAAACAAGTTCTTTGATTTGTTTGTTTGATTGGGGTTTCACGCCGCACTTTAGGCTATTTCAATAGAATGACACCAGCCAGTCCAATGGGTGAAGGAAACAACCCTCAACGACACTGGCAACACAGAAAGCATCACCGTACATTTGCAGAGCGAAAAACAGGACACCACAACATATCGGTTTCCTTATACCCCTTACCTCAGAGATCTCGAGGACAGGGTAAGATTTTGACAACGTAAATGAATGTGAACGGCAATCAATTATTTAGAAATTCAACGGATTCTTACTTGGCTCATATAATTGAGGGTCCACTGGAAGGATGCCGTTTTCTTTCGTGGTGTCCTGTTTTCCTAATGTTATTTAAAAGTTTTGTCCTGTCTTGCATGTTGCCATCGTCGTTAATGGTGGTTTCCTTAACCCCGACCAAACAAACAGAGAATCACCGTCAGTATTTCATAGATTGTGTTTCTTTGTCTGACGTCATGCATTGTTGAGGCCCAACGCAGTCATTGGTGTTTAATACGTTCGGTGTTAGAACGGGTGTTTGGTGGGAGCGTCCTCTCCTCGTGGTGCTGGCCGGCATCAGTAAGCTTATGTGGCGTCATTGTCTGTTGCTAATGTTGTTGAGGGTCGTTTCTTCCCTTCTTAGACTGGCAAGCCGTCATCTGAGTAAAATATCAAAAAGTTACCAATCAACCAAGCGGAAGTTACTCTTAAACTCCCTTTTCTATAATATAAAGACTCTTTAGACAGGTTGACTCGGCCATCGCGATATAGTAGGCGATCGATGTTGTTTAGAATGTTGTTTGTCAAGCTCTGCCCGCTTTCCCGAGATAGAAACCGTTTAAACCAACATTCCGATCAAACAGGAAAGTCCATAAAGAACGTGGATATGCCATGGTCAGTTGACCAACTCAACATAACAGATACCAGTATAACAGAAAATCGATGTAATCTTCAAAAACGTTTCTTTTACTGCAGTTAGTAACATAATATGCTAGTGTCAGAGTACTTTTTAATTTTCAGCAGAGCTATTAGGCGGAAATAAATCAAAACGATAGATAATGGTAGTTTTGAAAAGTGGAAGCCACTGTTTGCTAATTAATGAATAGGGCGAAAGAATATTGCTTTCGAAATTCCATCCGATCAAAATCACTCAGTAGTCTTCCGAGACTGAAAGCGATTATACAAACATTCCGATAAATGCAGAGAAGTCCACACAGAAATTAGAGTGAATGTTGGGCGTACAGATGTTGTTTAGAATATTAACTGTCAAATTCACGAACAACATGAGCTTTACGAAATGAAACTTTTTATTCCCGTTAAGATGTCTAATAAAAAAACACAGCAATAAGCTTATCAATATAAATACTGGCGCATATTTCATCAGAAAAGGATTTATTTGTTCATTCATATGATTGGCGTTTGGCGTCTTATTCAAAGGAAATCCGCGTAAAACCATCCCGCTATCTCAACAGTCATCGGAAAACTTCGCCTTTCGGATCGACGAGGGTTCTCGTTCCTAATCCGGGTACATTAAATGGACTAATGCTGAAGCACATGAGCCAAGGTGTAGACTTGCCAAGTTTAATGGAAGAAAAGTTATTATCAAAAGCTAAACGGCGAACTCCACAGTCACTATTGGCCTCCGCTAGAACACCGAAGGTCTTTAAATGCGAAATAAGTTCATGTAAAGTACTAAAACGTATTCAGTTAATCATGATAACTAGTGTTATTTTTCACTTTGTATACATGCAATAAAATACAAAACACACTTATGTTATATATACATAGTACCTGTTCTGTTATAATACCGGAATTCGGTTAATACTTAAATTAATGTTCATAATCACTTTCTCAATAACAAAACGGCTAAAATTAAAGACAAAGCCATTCACCAATTATTGGAAGACGAAAGTTTTAAACAGTGAGATCAAAAACATAAAGCGTTATGTTTGAAATTATAAATACAAGTAAAGGTACTACAAATTGGCCACATCAGTGAATAAAATGTAAAAAGCTAAACGTTACAGGAAAACGTTTTGTACCACTTTTCCACATATTTTTTTAAGTCAAAAACGTTTTATTCTTAAAAACAAGGAATTTATACAAAATGATACATAAAATCAAAGCATATAAGCATAACGGGGACAATCTTAAGTCATAAAAGCTATTAAATTTTATAGAAATAGACATATTCAAAAATATAAAACAACATATGAAAAGAAATAAAAATTGCACTCTATGTAAGTAAGATCGGATTTTCTTCGTTAAGTGTCACTCCAGTTCAAGGTCGTCTAGCAAAAGATATTTTATGAGGGATTTTGGCAAACGGAGTTCACGAATTCTTTCATTGACGTTCCCGCCTTTTCCAAGTCGGCTGCGCACAGCTCGTCTGCAAAGATCTGTCAGACAACAAGTGGAAAAGGCGATTGTTTGTGCCAACTCTTTAGTTGGAATAGAATACGGAGATGTTGGCGAGTGAGGCGAGGAAACTCGTAACCCTTTCTGTAACAAAATCTTCAAGACATTTACAGCCTCTTCATTATACACCCTAGCAAGTGCCTCCATGACGAGCTTGCTTTGTTTGTGTACAGAATGCTCTAATGGGTTACACGGACCACAGGCGGTCGACAAGGCGGACTTTTGTCCCAGATGTGGGTTGGTTTGTAACAACATCTTAATGATTTGAGAGTTACCGGAATCAACAGCGAACCACAAGGGAGGTGTGTTTACATCATCTGGAATATCGGGATCTGCGCCGTGGTCCAATAACGTTTTGACCATCTGCGTACTATTACAATGATGAAACACAGCTTCGTTTAGCGCCGTCATTCCATGTTGACCTCTAATATTAATGTCACAGCCAGTTTTCAACATAAACTCCACTGTTTCAATTTGTTTACTACCGACAGCGGCTATCAAGGGCGTGTCACCATCATTGTTTTGTAGGTTCAAGCCGAATCCCTTATCCATGACTAATTTACAACAGTTTACACTACCCCCTGAGGCAGCCATATGCATTAAAGAATTGCCGTTAGTTGTCCTCTTATTTAGGTCAGAACCGCTCTCCATCAGATACTGAAGAACATCACTGTGGCCCCGAGAGGCTGCCAAATGAACTGGTGTACACAGATTAGAATCTTGGGCATCGATTTGAGACTCTGCTTCCAAAAGAATACTAGAACAGGTTAATTTTCCGCGCTCGGCTGCTAAGTGTAATGCCGTCCTGCGGTTATAGGCAGCCATGTTGACGTTGGATTTCCATTCCACTAAAATACTGACAGTATCTGCATGTCCATTAAGAGATGCCATCATGAGCGGAGTGTATCGGCGAATATCTTGAGCATCGATCTCAGCTCCTGACGACAACAGAAGCTTACAGCACTCCATGTTTCCGTGCTGTGCTGCGAAATGCAGAGCGGTTGCAGCACTGTGGCTGACATTGTTGACATCTGCACCGTTGATGAGAAGAAGTCTGGTTGGTTCCACAAATCCTTTCTCAGCTGCACTTATTAAGGGCGTATGACCAAAGGCATCGTCAGCTTCGATATCGGCTTCTGCCATGATGAACAGCTTACAGCAATTGACATGTCCGTTTTCTGCTGCTACATGTAGGGCTGTCCGATCATGATATCCGCGGTACCTGACGGATGCTCCGCGGGAGATGAAAAGTCTTATAAGTTGAATGTTACCACAGTGAGCTGATAATACTAAAGGGGTGTCTCCTTGATTATTCCTAACGTTGACATCTATGCCATAGTCGAGCAGGAGACGGCAACACTCAAGACTCCCATGAGAAGCAGCTTCGTGCAGGGCGGTGTTTCGGTTACTACCTGCGCGTACTGTGGCATCACAGTCCCAAGAAATAAGTAGCTGAATAATATTTGCCTGACCCTGCTTAGCAGCCAGGATAAGCGGAGTTGTCCCGTCCGAATCTTGAATGTCGGGAGAAATCCCTGCTTCTAGGACAGCTACGGCGGAATCTGCCAACCCAGACTTACAGGCGTGAAATAAAGCCGTAGACAGATTTGTATCGTCTATATCTATGTCACCTTGCTCTATCATATTTTTAAGTCTGTGGTAGTTGTTTACATCAACGAGTTTTCCAAAACTGAAAAGAAATGAAAGGCCTATTAGAGCATTGCAAATTGTATAGAGTCTCAACACTTATTAAAAAAAAAATGGTTGAAGAAAATTCCACCAGAAAGCACGCTAGTCAAGAATAGATTTAACACGGAAACTAATGCTCTTCTAATAAGGCACATATTTAATTGCTCGTTCATTCAAATGATGATTAAGTTTATGACTCTCAACTGATACCTTTTGTGAACGCTGCTTACTAAGAAACGGTTAAGAAGTATAAAGTACAGAAATAATTGCCAGCATCTGTCTGTCCACGATCACGCGAATGAAATTATTTAAATGCAGACCTTAAAGAACGTGCAAGATGTTACCGCACAAGATCTTCTTAGCGGCCGAGCCTTAATAATGTACAACTTAACAGTCTAAGGGGCAATCGGGGACACTAACTAA
This sequence comes from Katharina tunicata, assembly GCA_032466195.1. Taxonomy (NCBI): domain Eukaryota; kingdom Metazoa; phylum Mollusca; class Polyplacophora; order Chitonida; family Mopaliidae; genus Katharina; species Katharina tunicata. The sequence continues at coordinate 8,129 of JAVFBZ010192723.1, forward strand.
AGACAAATGATAAGATTTCTTGCCCTTATTCTTTTTCGGGATCCTTGTACTTTTCCCAATATTTAAGGGACATTTTACTCGTGTTTTAGAAAGTGACTATACGACGTTAAACGCCAATCAAATAAATAAATAAATAAATTAATAAATAAATCTCACAATCTTTCCGTTCTTCGAGCCGACCAGGGCCGCCTGTCCTACGAAGCGAACGTAGCTTATGTTTAATGTAATTGCCAAGACGCCCATCAGGGAACGTATTGTGTCGTCCAGGCAATTCATTCAAACGTATGCTTTGTTCCGGAAGACAGCCCACAGCAACAAAAGAATGAAATACATCATGATTATCAATTAATAAATACAATAAAGACAAGTAAGCAAACCTGGTCATCCCAAAATCATCTGGAAGGCTTGTGTGAGGGCCTGCAATAACAAGAAAACAATAGTTAGCTATTTCACAGAGACCCTCGTAATATATAACACTGTTTTTCTCTTGAAACATCTTTTCTCTAGAGCGACGCTCAATAATGACCGAGCATCCTTTGTTAAGTGGTTGAATTGAACGTAATGAGCAGTTTGAGGTGAAATTACATTAAAAATACTTTCACACTTTTTAGACATTTTTCAATTCCCACAGTTCTCTTTCCCAATTGTTTATTCACCGCTTACACCAGAGCACACTTACATTACATCATCTTGCTGCACACAAGTCTATAACGAACGAATTCAGTCCATTGATTGTGTACATTTAATTTATCCCGCATGTAAATGTATATGTACGAACTGTAGGACAAGGCATCTTGGTGTCATGCCAACGGATTTTAAGTGAAGGAATAAATACTTTTAGCAAAGTGAGTATAAACCGTACTAAAACCAAGAAATCTTTCATACCATCTATATGATAAGTATAAAACAATTTTGTTCTCAATGTAGAATGGAATAGCATTTGAGATATCAATCTTGAGGAGTCTTCGTGTTTGGAAGGAGGAATCTGATAAAACTTAGAAGACGTTTACAACAGCCAGATGAGTCACTTTTGTGTTTCGTCCGTATTTATTTATTTGATTGGTGTTAAACGTCGCACTCAAGACTTTTTCACTTATATGATGCATGACTGTGTTGCAGTGGAGAACCGTGAATAAACCTCGTAAAAAAGCACCCCTCAAGGCCTCCTAAAAGTACCGGGAATATTTTCCTATATACATTTGGGCCATGGAGGGATTTGAACCGATACCGGGTACAGTGAAGGGGACTCAACAGTGCAACGCTCAACCAACAGCACCCCGGCGCGGCCCCTGTTTCATCAACATGCTTCATCGATCTTAACCCACTTAACACTGTAAGTCTGTGTTCAATGCTGTTTACATGATCGGCTACAAATTAAGTTCTTCAAAAATGGAAGAAACCGAACAAAACCATACCAATCCATCCACTTTAATAGCAAATTTCCCATGTATTTATTTATTCCAGTTTAGCCAATGAAGACACGAACACATCAAAGCATTTGCGACTGGAAACTCAGTACTAGAACGAAAAGCTGTAACCAGTGTTACCCATTGACACGTCTCAGCGTGATCAAAACTACTTATAAACTCGGTTGAACTAATATATTATGACAATGGGTCAATTGATTGCTCATCGTTTCTTTCACCAGATAAATCCTCATGGCATGTGCGATGATTGAATTGTCATAACCTACAACATCACGAAAATGAGAGGCGGCAACAAATCCCTACAAATGTTATTATTCTGACTTTATGTTGAATCATTATTCTGCAGGAAAAACAACTCTAAAACAGTACGCTGAATTAGTTCTTTAGCTTAGTTTTGCAGCAATTTCCCCCAAAGTTATTGTTTAAGGGACAATACTTAAATTGCCAATCAATATCATCGTACTAATTTAGTAGATCAACGTTAACTCAGTTCTGGGGCCAAAACTAAATTAGTACGATGATTGGTAATTTAAGTATTGTCCCTTAAACAATAACTTCGGAGGAAATTGCTGCAAAACTAAGTGAAAGTTGATCCCTCTTAACCACCAGCTGTTACCAACGTTCAACACGTAAAAGGTATTAAATGACTTATAAACATTAGTTTATACTAAAGACCAGCACATTTCCTCCTATCACGTCTTATATGTGCTTTAAAAACGTTAGCCTACTCAAGCTGTTCAAAAGATATATATAAAAAAGTTGCCTAAGTAAATACACATGTTTATCTAGTAGTAAATATGTTTGTTGGATAACAAGCCGGTTTCCATGACGTTAAAGAGCTTGGTAATTGCCGATGAGACGTTCAGCAAAAACAAGGCCATGATACCGAGAAGCAAAATAAACAGAACGAGCCAATGGTGCAGATATAAGGCATCTTATAGAATCTGATACTGCACTCTTTTAGTTTAAAGGGATTTTAATGGAGTTTAAAATTGTTTTGCACGATCTTTGCACTCACTTACTGAATATAAAAGCCTTTAACCCTATAGTAGTAGTTTAAGGTATAAACTAGTTTGGTGAAACAACATTGCAATTTACAGTTATAGATTAACTTTTCACGCGGAATTTCTGGTTTGTCCACTTATATACTGGCGAAGGCAATTTTTGTACTTGGTTATTTACACTTTTTTGCACTGACACGGAGTTTGGACAACCTTTCAAAGAGAACTTACTCCATCTTCGGGTTTTTCTAAACCATGCGTTTACGCATTATCCAAACCTGAATATAAAGTAAGTTCTCCCCGAAAGCTTGTTTAATACAGCATTATGTACACAATCACATATGTTGCGTTGTGTTTGATTAGTTTAAGTTGCAAATATGCATTTAAAAAATATAGTGAGGCAAGTCTATCAGTCAAACTAATACTACTTTAAACTAATTAGTGAGATTTATATACAATTACTTACATACAAAATCATTTTTAGGTGCAAACGATCTTTGTCGTGTTTAGTGTTCGACATGCTACTGGTAACTCTCGCCAATGTGGTTTACAAATATGTACGTGGTCTGGGGCCTTGGCCCTGAATCTGTCATCACATTCACTCATATCTCAGTACAACGATCAGCCGGTTCGAGGAACAGTAATCAGCAGACATGTGCATTGTTTCCTACTGGTTTGCAATGGTATCGAACAATTGAAATTATCTTCAATTCGGCATAACACGAGAAGCAGAAATATATCATCTTAATAGGCATTATAACCGGAAAGCTGCTCGTGTCAATTTTCATTCCTATTCCAATAACCTAATGCAAATGTTGCAATGGAGACATCATTTTATTCAACGGCTTCTTATGATTATGTATCCGAAATTCGATCTGATTTCCCTTACATAAAAGCGGAAAACTGGCGTTGTCTGAAACTATTTGCACACAATCCTATATTGTACATGAAAAGCACTTAAATCGATTGATTGGTTAACGCCACTAGAACAACCATAAAATGTTAAGTGTTCTGTTTTGTTGAAAAATGTATTAAATACATTATGACCAGACTTGACAGGGTTCTTTTCGATTAAAGATGCATGGTTAGATACATTTTTAACATAATATTCTATAGGAAAGTGTCTTACGCTAATGGTACGAGCTCCATCATGCATGCATAATAATGTTGATGGCATAATCAATAACATGATGCTGATGGCATAATTAATATATGGTGTTAAATGGGAACGTTCGGGCTGTTTGACGTCAATATACACTCTTAAGGTTCTTGGCGTCAACTCTGATACAGTTTTATGCGTCTATACTAGTATATAAAAAAATATGCAAAATATATGATTAAAGTTCATCAATTTCTCTGAGTTATAACAGCATCCAATGAAAAAAAGATTTATTTACAAGCACTAGTTAACTATATATAGTTCACTTATATGACGTCGGTGCCATTCACGGTTGAAGATACCAGGTAAATTATTGGCAACACATACAAATAATATGCAAAATATATTATTGAAGTTCGTAATTTCTTTGAGTCATAACAGCATCCACTAAAAAAAGATTGATTACACAAGTACTACTTAACTATAGTTCACTTATATGACGTAGGTGCCATTCACGGTTAAAGAAACCAGATAAATTATTGGCAACACATAAAAATAATGTGCAAAATATATTATTAAAGTTCGTAATTTCTCTGAGTTATAACAGCATCCACTAATAAAAGATTGATTACACAAGTACTACTTAACTATAGTTCACTTATATGACGTCGGTGCCATTCACGGTTGAAGAAACCAGATAAATTATTGGCAACACATACAAATAATGTGCAAAATATATTATTATAGTTCGTAATTTCTCTGAGTTATAACAGCATCCACTAAAAAAAGATTGATTACACAAGTACTACTTAACTATAGTTCACTTATATGACGTCGGTGCCATTCACGGTTGAAGAAACCAGATAAATTATTGGCAACACATAAAAATAATGTGCAAAATATATTATTAAAGTTCGTTACTTTCTCTGAGTTATATCAGCATCCACTAAAAAAAAAGGTTGATTTCACAAGTACTACTTAACCATAGTTCACTTATATGACGTCGGTGCCATTCACGGTTGAAGAAACCAGATAACTTATTGGCAACACATTCACTTTCAAATGTTTTCTAGATTTTCGGCGGGTGGTTGGCGGGATATGCCTGTGTCCTGATGCATTCAGAGCTAGCTCGATTAAGGGACATCAGAACACGATTTGTTGGGGTGTCCAGTATCTCCTCCTTTTGAAGTGTGGTGTCCTCTATTTTGCCAGTGTCGTTTAAGGTTGTTTCCTTCACCCATTGGGCTAACCCGCCGTCATATGAGTGAGGTCACCTTAAGCACGGCGTAAAACCCTAATCAAACAAACATTTCGTGTTCCGACCCCAGACTAGCTCTCTGCACGATAACAATTAGGGGTGGGAACATCGGAATGAGAGGCATGGAAGATACATATTTTTGCAATTATCTACGCAACACACCCTGCATATCTGTAGAAATACTTATTAAAGCCGGATGTTCGTTCTTATTATATACCCTGTTAAAGTAACGAGCGAGTTATGCTGCAATATATCATCACAGAGTAGAAAAAAGCAAGTGTTACCTTATACCTAACCGCATTCACTTCTTTACTATTCTGCGCCGTTTGCTGTTACGAAGCCACGAACAAAGGTGCCGTTATCGGCGTGCGAATATATGTAATCCAATTCACCAGCAGGCTTAAAAACATTGCACGAGATGCACATCAGCACCCTACCTTAAGGCAAACCCAAGTTAACGAACTGTTATTGTTGACAAAACTAGCCGGAATTCGACCTCTGCCAGACGGGCTGTGGATGAGCAGGGATGAGCAGGGGTGAGCAGCTGAAAAGTACACCGAAGGCATGAGGGAACCCACCCATGCCTAATATACATGACCTATTTATGACGTGTCGACCTAGAAAATTCTGCAGGATTTGTTTACTATTTGCTGGCTGTTTGACTTTGTACCCAAGACTACTTCGCTTAAATCAACAGCTACCGTTAGGTGAAAAGCGGGAGGACAGGCCGACCTATTCAAACCGCTGAATCATTGAACTTTATCTTAATCCCACAATAAATGTACTATTGTCAGTCTGGTAAAGGCGCTACCTATAGGGTCTGGACAACGTCCCTCATTGAACGCAAGACCAGTGAATTTAAAATGATAAAATAACAAAGCCAGGCTATATCTATCTAATTGAAGACAAAATCACCTTTTACTCATGCTACCGTTTCACTCCTTATGTTGTAAACTATACGTTAAAGCGTACACTATTTACGAATTACCACTTTGAAAAAATCTCGAGTTTTCAATATTAACTTTCTTTTCCAAATACGTGACAAACATGTTATATTACGCTTTCAGATGCATCAAGAAGTAAATCATGAACATACACATAAAATAGATACCAAAATGAACAGGTAGCCTAAAAAAGCTATGTTGTAGTATTATACACATTGACAAGTATAATTAAAAAAAACCCGGCCAACAACAGGTCTGAGTAAATTAAACCAATAACATATTCTAATAACGTTAATCAGACGGTTCACTTTATTTAAGCGGTCAAATCCGGTATGTGATAAGGTGGGGAAATGGTGATGGGGAGGCTGGAAATCTATCTGCATGTCAAAAGCGCAAGCAAAGAGGCCAGCCTTCAACGTAGACCGTGGTCGAGTCTGGCACGTAACATGTGGACACTGACCCCGCTGCATACTGTATACTACGGCATTTCAAACAGTCTGCATGCTTTGTTTTTAACAATCCTGGTTTTCACAAAATTAGCCATCTGTTGATGGCATAATATCCCCAAAATATAATATCTATACTAAATCGACGTCCTAATTCGTAATAAAAACAGATAAGTGGAAGCAGTGCATTGCCTCTCTCTGTGTGTCCTGTAATTATGGTTATCTGGTGGCATGTCAAATTCTTTTCTGTATTATATATACGTGGCCGAGATTCCAATATCACTTTTCGTATCTTCACAGGAAGTCACTGGCAGCTCAACCTTAGAAACTTGTAAATATGCCTTGGAATGCTGCCCAAGACTTTTTTAGTCTCTTTTATGTTTGTAGTGTAGCTTTCTTGGTAGGACAAAAAAAAGTGTGTATGGGGATTTAAACATTCCATTCAAACGTCACAATCCTCGCAATCACTGTATCTTCCATTCCAGGTTAATTAAAAGGAAAAGACTGTACGGTACTATAAATTAACTTAATACCTTCTAGAAGAAAAGTAATAAAATGCATTTATATGTTTAGGGTTTTGCGCCATGTTTAAAGGGCACTGCACCAACTTACACAAAGGATAGACTGACCAATCGAGTAGACTTACGGAATGATGTTTAAGTTAGTGAACATCAAGGAATACACGAGGCTATGTTAAGAACCGTAAAAATAACGTCTGAGCAAAACGTGAATCCATGGAACTTTACCTCAAAACTAAGGCTAATTGACGGCGTACCAAGAGGGTAATGACGGGTTTGGAGGACCATATATCACACTGGAAACTTTCAAAAGCGGCATTTACAGTCCCCTACATCACAAACAATACAGGCTGTTATTGCTGCCCTTTGGTTCTAGAGTACCAGGGCATCATTAATCTCCAGCAATGCATCATTTTAATGACAACAATAAAAAAAGCCAACAAAAAAATAATTTTTATAGCTGATACTAAATTTCATAAATTTAATACTTGTCGCTGTATCACTTATACATCGCCTAAACAAAAAGCGAAATACCTTCCTTGATCTTATACTACCACTGAGCATAAAAAGTCATTTTAAAAAAACATACCTCCGAGACGATCTTCAGTCTTTTCGGAATCCATGACAAAAGGCTGTTATGGAGTTTAATGCAATACATGAAGCACCTCTTCAGTGTGTCACTATGAATGTTTCTCTCTGCGGCTATTGCGGAAGAGTCTGTTATAGTAAGCCACCAGAGTACAAACAAAGCGATAACTGGGAATGGTTCCTTCTATATATACGCTCTCCTCTCAATGGGTTATTCCAGGCAGACATAAGCATATTTCCGTCGACACTTCTGGGACTTAAATCTTAGAGAACTATAAAACTGCTTTCTGAGGTCAATCGGACAGCGAGCTAATAGAAAACTGAAGACATTGGCAGAAAGTTGGCAGAAGTTCAGATATATTGACAACGATGCAACACACACAGAACAGTGTTTGATTGGCAAGAGCGCTGATTGGTGTGCACCTGTTTTTGGTACAACCCACATTTATCTAAACCCCTGCCGTTTAACAAACAGCCTTCTCACCTCGTTCCGTCAGATTTACAGCGACACGGATAAAGGAAGCCGAGCTTTTCAATTTAGCGCCAGCATAAATGACTCATCCATCAAGTTTGTCTGCAGTACACGATTGCTACACAAGACATTGATGAGTTTCTATGATGTTGGTGAATATGGTATTTGTCATTTGTTACCTGAAAGCCAAAAGAACCGTTTTAGTCCGAGATGAAGCGTTTAAATCTTAGAGCCTGACCGATATCAGTTAATTATGACCATTCAGAACTCGGTCAACTAGCTTTCCACATTCATGCCTTTCCCACATCGCCATCAGTAAATGCCGGGAAATTATAGGCCACTGATCTAACCCGTCTTCATTTATTAAATTTCAGAAGGAGATCGTCGAAGCCACCGGAAAAGTTCCCTGATATACCTGGGGTCGAAATTACCACGAAAATTGAACAACACTAAATTAAAATCCAAATAAAAAAGAACAAAGATGAACACTTTAAGTGAGAAAAGATAAAGGTAATTAATGTTGAAACGAATGTGCGAATAACTTAATTATAAATGATTTAGTTTGAAGTCTCACTGGAGGTCAAGAACCGACGAGGAATTAAATTAACAACCTAGTTTCGTTCAACACGCTAAGTGTTTGAGGTCGAGTGCGTGCACGATGACCTGTGTGGTTAGTTTGCCACCTGCTGACCACTGAAAATAGCCAGTATCCCAACTGAGAATGTAACAGTAAAGGCTGACCTGATATAAAGCTTAACTGGTACACGGTCAACTTGGAACAAGGTACAAAAGCCGATAAACACCGAACTTTCTTATAAAATTGCCTTCGGATGATGAAGCTATTAAAAAGTAAACTAAAAGTAGTTCCAAATAAGCAGCTAGCCTCTGTAAAACATAATTCAGATTTACAGAAGCACCGTTTTCCTTGTTATTTCACCATAACCTTGCAATATACTAACGTAACACGTAAGATGTTAGAGACAATTAATGAAAAAAGAACAAAATCAGATTCCAAGAAAAAAACAGCAAAAAAACAACAATCAAAACAACTGACTGACAAATAAGGATAGACAGAGAAAATTATTCTTTATCAGAATGAACATTCCATACATGTAATGTATCTGTTGTTATCATTTAGTAAGCATATAAACGGATTTTAACTTATTTGTTTTATTCAGGTGTACATCTGTACACGGAAGGGTTCGAACTTCTTTAATAACTATCTTAACGAAGTGAGATTTATTTATTTGATTGGTGTTCAACGTCGTACTCAATCGTATTTCACGTATATGACGGACGGTGGACAACCGTGAAGAAACCTAGTTAAACCCACCCCGCGAACTCCGCAGCCACCCAGACAACTTCCCTTAATTATATACCTAAGTTGCACAAGGGGGACTCGAACCTTTTCCAAGTACAGTAAAGTTGACTCAGCAGTGCAACGATCTACTAACTGAGCCACGGCGCGGCTATTCCATAACACATTTTCTGCAATTTTTTTGGAAAATATATTTTAGAGTATTCTACGAATACAATAAAAAAAATGTAAATTGTGTCCTTATACCTTTTTCGCAGGAGTGTCGCAATGCTATTAGCCTGCGGGGTATTCTTTAGCACAGGGTATATTGGTAATCTGTTATACTGAGCATATCGCAGCTGTCTCAAGCAAGATGTACAAGTAGGTGAATTTGATATTGGGCAGCCCAGAGGCGATGTCTGTTACTAATGATGGACATCACCAGTGCTATCTATTATTCAGTTTCCAATTTCCTGCATACATTCTTCACTTAAATCTGGTGAACATCAAAAAGTTTCATAGAACGACGACTGACCGTCCTGTAAACATACTCTATATAAGTGACAGATATTAAATTTTTATCTTACGTTGAAGAAAAACACCTTCATAAAAATACACCCAGGAGTAAAACTTCCGCTGTTCAAACTTAAATGACAGATAAGCTACTTTATCAAGCGGATGTATTTTGAGTTAGTCTAGATTGTACCCTGATAATGATCTAGAAATTTACGATCGCTTTACTGCTCTAAAATCTCTTTTAAGTTTCAAAAGATACTCGTTCAGAAAATTTTGTTGTCAGAGGTCATCACCGAAATAACTAAAATACGAAACTGTGGATAAATGTCAGTATGTCACGCGATTCTCTTTGATTCTACAGAATCAGATTTTTTACTCGATATATACAGTTTCTTTTGTTTAAGTTCTCAACTATCATATTGGGGCAACATAGACTGTATAAGCATAAAAGTACAGCCTGTGTAAGACAGAGTCCAACTAAGCAATTCACATTATGTCAGATTGACATGCAAACTATTAATGGCTTAAATAAACATATTATATACATATTTACGAAATATCACCCTTATACAAAAATGCATCATAACTGATAAGATACAAATTCTTTTCAGTACCAAAGGTTACTTACAAACTGTTTTAACCGGAAACTGCCACATATTTATTCATAATTGTACATTGTATCGCGTAAGCATCGTTATTAACTCCATATGAGAAATGGATACCAAACTAAATAGCTCAGCTATGAGTAGGCCCTAAGTGAATGAACATAACAGCGTATATTTGAATTATTGTTATTTGGGACAAATATTTATAAAACTAAAAATAGCATGTTTACTAACCCTTTTTACTAAGTATGTATATACGTTTATAAAGGGGCCACATTGTAAACTAGCCTTGAGCTAACTGTGCTTTACCCTATGGAAATAAAGTATTTTTTGTGCTAAAAAGCACATAGATGTGACCAATAAAGTGTTTGTTTTTTTGTTTGTTTGATTGATTGGTGTTTAACGTCGTACTCAAGAGTATTTCACCTATATGACGACTTACTAATCTTAATAATTGCGTTGCCGGTATATGGTGGAAAACCGGGAAGAAATCTCGTAAAAACCACCCGCGAACTCCGTAGCCACCGGAAAACTTCCCTTATATACCTAAGGTCCAGATGGGGATCGAACCTATTCCGGGTACAGTGAAGCAGGTTCCGTAGCTAATTAAGTGAAAGGTTGGATTATTTGTGTGTCGCTGAAGGGTATTTCATTTAAATAAAGACATTGATTGGGGTTGATTTGTGACAAATCAGGGGAGAAACGCCTCAAAAAGCACCATTCGACCCGTGGAATTATCGGAAACTTTCCACAAACACCCTAAAGTCCATAGTTGGATCTAAAAATGTATGGTCTGTAAAAGAAGGTTCAACATTTACAAGAGTTTGGATATTTCGCTGGAAATAAACTTGTAAAGTGTAAGGTGATATGTAAGGTGATACTGGATATATATTTATTGGTTTATTTGATTGATATTTTAAGTCGTACTCAAGGGTATATAACTTATATGACCACTTTGAGTTACCGGTGTATGAAGGAAAAACGGGCGAAAACGCATCCAGAGATCTCCACAGTACTGGATGAATTTACTCTTATATACCACTTATAAGTCAATAGGGCGATTTTAAATATAATGCGTATAGTTCCGTTTTTTTTTATAAAATGACAATTATTGAATATCAACGTTCAAGAAACTGGGCCACGGCACGTGTCTTACTGGACCTATTACCTGATTACTGTGAGCTGGGGTCATAATTGCACTTTATTCTTTCGTGTTAGTTTTGTTTTTCCATGGGGCCCATGTACATATGGCAAGTTAAACCACACTCTTACTACATTTCTCATCATATCTGTTCCTCGTAACACCTCCTCTTTTTCTTCGGGAGAGTTCCACTTGTTAGATTCATGATGATTAAATTGTAGGATTGTCCTTTAAATTAAAGTAACATGCACAGTTCTGAATTTTCACTTTCACAGAATCTCCTGAAAAATTGATATTTTTAAAAATATATAAAAGTAAGTACAAGTTAGAGGCTTTCCAAAAAAAACAACATCAAATTTGTAGGTTGAAGGCGAGTTTTATAATAATTAAAAATCTAAAATCTGAATTTTCTGTTAGAATATTATTATGTGGATGTGTCAATCAGCTGTGAGCTGTCATAAATGAGCCACCCTTAGATGTACCGACGCTACA
>JAVFBZ010192723.1:20032-33901 GCA_032466195.1 Katharina tunicata
CGAGATCAAAAGCTTTACTTGAAGCATACGAGGAAGAATGGCTGGCCTTTCTTACGCTTAATTCGAATTATTCGAATGATTAATTTGAATTATTTCTCCTGGCTATTACTAGCCTAAAAATCTAAAACCTGAATTTTCTGTCAGAATATTATTATGTGGATGTGTCAATCAGCTGTGAGCTGTCATAAATGAGCCACCCTTAGATGTACCGACGCTACACTAAGTCAAACGTTAATTAGCCCCGTCCCTATCCACTATTCAAAATCTTAAATCATTCAATATACGGTCATGAACCCGGCGAGATCAAAAGCTTTACTTGAAGCATACGAGGAAGAATGGCTGGCCTTTCTTACGCTTAATTCGAATTATTCGAATTATTAATTCGAATTATTTCTCCTGGCTATTACTCAATCATTTTCGTTTCAAAGTAATTGTTTTAGTGGCACAAACTTCAAAGTTGGTTAAATTCAAGGCAATCAGAATTTGTTGTAAAACCCTTATTTTGAGTGCTTATGTTACCTTAAAGTTATGGCTTGATTAGTACGACTATTTTAATGTGAACTGACGATCATTTTGGATAATTGCTTGCTTGACCTTCACGTCATACTTAAGACTATTTCACTCATTTGACATCGGCTATTATAGGAGAACCTGCTCTTACAAATTATATAAAACTTGAATAGGTTGAAATAATAAGAGTCCACTTAAACAACCTTGAGCAAGATTACATCATTACAGAATGAATGTAATGATAATCAGTGTTATATATATTATAGAAAGAAAATAGACGGCATTTATTTCAAATATCCTGACTGTAAATGTTCCGCATATAAGGACACTTAATTCTTGTAGTTGAATGTTAGGAAATATCTTATATACCAAAACCCCTCTCCATTGACAGACGGAATACTTAATGCCCCTTCAGAAATAGTCAACAATGGGTTATACATATAATTGTCTCTTAAATGGTCTTATTGCAAAGTTTGCGTTGTAGTGCGTCTGTTACAAGCGTTATGTCGGGATTCTTTTTTGTTTCTTCTCATTGTCATTTCTAACTTCAGTGAGGGTCGTAAATTCAATAGACCATACATCAGCCGAAGGTCATTGAGCCGACATTGGTTTTATGGAGCACACTGTTTCTCAAACAGAGGTCATATCGTGTAACAACCAGTGGAATCGTCTAACAGATTAGGTCAAATTTTGTGTTGTAGTTAAATCGTGTAATGTATACCTCACCGTATAAGGCGTTTAAATCTTTTAGCTTTATACGTTTTTTATGCAGAAATATAAAATGAGTAAATATTTTTGTTGAACGGTATCTGATGAATCCGATCTAAATGTAGGCCGAAGGTTAAGACTTAACCTAGTGGTAATACAGGTAAAGTACTGTTGCTTAGTCTTGTAGCGGGGTACTGGTTTAGGTTGTAACGAATGGCATTGAGAGGAGCAAGCCCAAACATAGACCAAACTTGACATTCTGCATAAATAGTGCTCACAAAATTCTTTTAAAAATATAACAAGTTAAATTAATGATTAGCGCATGTACTTGTTAAATTGTAAAACTAATTACTCTTCATTACATTTGTCCAGGCAAAGTTTTAACACTTACACATTAATTCATCAACCACTGTTCAGTTAAACTATGAAAGTACTTTTAGATAGGTATGGTAATAATAGCTATTCATCTGACCCCTTATTGGTTAACATGTTTCCACAGTTACATATATGGGCTGATTGATCCATTGGTTGATTGATTGATTGGAGTTTTACGCAGTACTTAAGGATATTTCTCTCACATGATGTTTTGCCAGCAGGGTGAAGGAAACCACCCTTAGTGATACTGGTAAACCACAGGACAGACAGCAGGACACCATAACAAATTGGCTCATGATGACCCTTAGCTTATAGAGCTCCAGGGCACAGGAAGCCCTAAACTATAAAACTAAATTATTCTAATTGTGATTATTTTTATTATTATTACATATGTCAGTATAAAATATGTTTGACAATTACTTAAACAAAGCCACGGCTGGAGGTTTATATACATAAATTATTAAAGAGAATGGATCCGTTAATAACGGAATAATGTAAAAGCAATGTTTTCCAACAATTTCTAATGGACACAAGTTCGAAACACCAATTATAATTTCATGCATGAATTGATTTGAAAGTAGAGACACGTATGTGATGCGTGTGTGTGTGTGTGTGGCTTTGTGGGTAATAAGTTATCAATGAAGTGCAGGTTCAGGGACCGCGAGCGATGATATTGGGGGGAAACTTGTATAACATGAATTGAAAAATAAATAATGGATCTCTACTTCCGACTTACTCGATATACCTAAAACAAAGCGCATGCAGCAACAAAAGGCTAGTGCAGACAATTTATGAGATTTTGGAAGGTAATATAAGCTTATTACAAATATAAATCATATTTATAGAGAGAGAGTCCTACAGTTACAGTGTATTATGTCTATGTCGATAGTCTGCTCTCCAATGTCCAGAAGGAGAAGGAGGAAGTTATCATGCCTGTATAAACAGGGTTACAGCATTTAGCAACTAGTTATCTCAATATCCTGTAGAATACTAGGTAAACTAGGGTGACAGATGTGTGCACATAAGCTACTTATGAATCTGAATTTGATAAAACAGCTAAGTACATGAGTCATAGTAGTATGAACTTGTGGTCCAGGTGTTATAATACATATAGTCTTTCTAACAGATACTAGAGTCAATCGGTTTCAAGGATTTATTTGAATGATATGAGTTTAATGCTCTTCTCATGAGGAAATTTCAATCATTGCTGTGTGCAGAACAAAGCAGCGAGGAAGCCTTGTGCGAAATTTCATTGAACACCAAGTTTTGTTCGGCGACCTAAAAGTTTGCTAGTATGTATGTCTACATATCTATCTTTACATAGGCCTATAGTGCATGAGCCTCTATATAGGGCCTATAGGCCTTTACAGCTTTATAAATAACCAAACGCTAAGTCGATTGGTGCGTACAATGTTTTGGTGTACATTGATTATATCAAGTGAAATCAGTATAAAGTGTTTACGAATTATAGACAGGCTTTATGAGACAGCCTATACAACATTACCGCCAGAACCAAACGTATTAGGGCTGCAGCCTATGGCTAGCAGCTTACGAGCGCAGTCGATCAGTAGCTCAGTTAAACAGGAAATCTAAACTAGACAAAACAGTCATATTTAAGCCACGATTCTAACGTGACAGCGATTTTACTTAACTAGTATACTTACAAGCTGTATGCACGTCTTAAGCACGGGGGAATTTGATCTGACATTGGATCGTTTTGCAGCAAAAACTGGCCTGGATATGTTATGTCAATGAATGACATATTATGACCCTGCTATTTAGGTCACCATGTTTTGATCATGTGATCTGAATAACTTATCATGGGAGATAACTCAGATGAACGTAAATCGATTTATAATAGGAAGTTACTTGCCCTGAATTACATACTTTCTGAAACTGCAGTCTTATTGGCGAATGTCATTTTAGAATGTGGCGAATGTATGACAAGAATTTTTACGGTGATACATTTGAGAAAAATATTTGTACTGGTGTTTTTAAATAGAAGTTGAATGTATCACATCGTTAAGGCTGATCGTTAGTGTTGGTTGAATTTTGTATAAGTAAAAATTTCATATTAAAATAATAACTTACTTTTAAATTTATCCTGGTTAGGTTACAAAAATAAATTGGCGCCAAATATCGAAAGAAAAGAAGACGGACCTTGGACTACTGCGATTTTATGTCGTCCAATAATGAGGCGAATAAAAATAAAAATGAAGAATAGACACCCCCCACACCCTCCTTCCTCAACCAAACAAACAAATATAAAATAGAGTACTTTTTTAGGCCTGTGGTTCATTGTTCCATTTTGTCACCTATATTCAAACTGTTTTGATTAAAGTAACATAAGTACTCAAAATTAGGGTTTTACAACAAATTCCGATTGTCTTGATTTTAACCAACTTCGAAGTTTGTGCTTTAACTAAAACAATTACTTTGACATGAAAATTATTAAGTTGATTCAAGGCTAGTAATTGCCAGGAGAAATCATGCAATAATTCGAATTCAGCGTAAGGAAGGCTGGCCATTTTCCCTCGTATGCCTCAAGTAAAGCTTTTGATCTCGCCGGGTTCATGACCTCATATGGATAAGTTAATTTTTTGAATAGCGGAAGAGGGCGGGGCTAATTTACGTTTGACTTGGTATAGCGTCAGTACATCTTAGGGTGGCTCAGTTATGACAGCTGATTGACACATCCACATAATAATATTCTGACAGAAAATTCAGTGTTTAGTTTTTTTCTCTTATTATAAAACTCTCCTTCAACCTACAAATTGTATGTTGGAATTAGTGGAAAGCCTCTAACATCAGATTCTGTGATAGTGCAAAATTCAGAACTTTTGATTGCGTACGTTACTTTGAAGCTAAACTACTCCGTTCATGTATATATTTAGGCTTCACATACCACTCGGCCTCGGTCCATTCGACTTCTGTCGACGGTGTGCAAAAACTAAGCCTAGGCCCGATCACAAGTTTGTGTGTATACAATGCCCAATGAATGGCAAGTAAATATCAACTGGCATACACCCAGCATCAAGCTACTCTGTTCATGTGAAGTCACGCTGACGAATACTCTTAATCGTACATTTCGCAGCCGCAGCACAAACTCAACCCATTATATGTACCTCGATGTTCACCTAGAATAAATAATCTGAGTATAGCTACAAGTGCGCCTTACTTTTTTTCTGCTTTGTAATAGTATCAAATAAAAACAACAATGGCGGCCAGACTGATTCACGTGACCAGCACCGATAGACTATATGTAATTATTATGCGTTGTATGAGTTAAATGAAGGTATTTGTCAAGTAAGTTAATTAAAAGTCAAGACCAGCCAATTTCGAAAAAAAACTTATTATTTTTTAAGTGTATTGGGAAATACAATAACGTCACTTCCGATTTTTTAAATTAAGTAATTAACGGCTATGCTTTCTCGGTTTCAAATGTGACACGGTCAATTGTATTTCCAAATACACTTAGAAAATAGTATTGTCCTTTAATAATGGAATGTATCACTTATAACAAACCAATAGTGGCCATATTGCCGCAAAGAGTTTGGTGGAATGTTAAGTGAACGAAGTCCGTCGTTTTAAGAGGCGGAAACTGCATTGAAAGTCTAAAGTCAATCGATGAATTTAGATTAAGTTATTTGGTTCACAATACAGGACGTGAATTATGCATGTGTAATAAAAAATACATGCGCAATAATTATGTTACATTCCAAGTTTATAGATAAATATATCAGCCGTGCATTTGATGCTTCAAGATTATATTTATCCTGTCATAGCACTGGAGGAACTTTATCTTTCCAACAGAGCGCTAACACCTGAAGTGACTTCATATGAGCTACCCTTTAGTGCGGCGCCAAACAATCAATCAATCAACCAACCGATCGACTCGATCATTTAGGTTTAAAGTTGAAATGGTCGGGGCAGTAGGAAGAGACGCAGATGGACTGCGTTTCAAAACCCCACCCTTACTTATGATATGGGGTACAATAGCCAACAACAGTTGTCTGAGCAAGGTAAAGGAATGGATCAACCACCAACCACCCATAAGGCTTCAACCACCATACCGATTAAAGAACGTGCGCTATATAAGTGCGCTGCTAAAAGTGCACTCGAATGTAGGTCTTCTACGCACATCAGTGATAACAAGTATCAAGCGAGGTTGAGTGGATGGGTTGAAAGTACACCACACGAAAATACATTAGCCGCGGTTACACGGGCATCGAAAAGGTGAACTAAACTGAGCCGACTCTGATCCGCACCAGAGCTGGGTTTTTTTAGCGTCGAGGAAATCTTGGCACACTGCCAGCTACCTTGAGCGAACGGCGACACAATTGAAAAACGTCACGGCATTCGAAGAGAACGTCACGACATTCCAAGAGCGCCACCTGTAGGTGAACTAAACTGATGCGGATTATTATTTACCCATCAAATTTGGTGGGTCAAAAAAGGTGGTCTATTCTGATCCGGATCAGATTTAGTCCACCTTTTTTTGGCCGTGTAAACGCAACCATAAATCTGATCCGGATCAGAGTCGGCTCAGACCCACCATTTTTTGGCCGTGTAACCGCGGCTATTGTGGGTGGGGCTAGGGGCTACTTGTGACAAGTGTTTTTTTTTTTATTGTAGGTCTATTTAGCGAGATGTCCATTATACATGTGAACAAACAACAATACAACATCCTTTTTTAATGCTGGCTCATAGTTAATTAAGTTAATGTTTTTACATCATTAAATAACTTTTTTTTGCGTAATTTACTAACATAATAAATTAGCATAATAAACTAATCTTTTAAAGGAGAGTCACTGATTTTCGACCAGATTTCACAATTTTCATGTCTAATTTAAGAGACGTACGGTACGTCTGTATTTTATTGGTCCAAAGTTCCGTATAACGTTGAACAAGTTAGTTTAAATAATTCAAGTGAGGTCAGTGGTTTATATACACAAAGATACCTTACAGTATCGTAGATGGGCGCCTACAGAAAACAGCTTTTCATGTTCATTACATATATATTTAACAACTTGGAATTTTTATCTCGCAAAACATTATCTCCATATAAATGTCAGCGTATTTTCAGAAATTTGTATCTAATATATTTTTGTATAAATGTAGAGAAAGAAAATTTTGCTGGCCGCCACCGGGAGTCGAACTCGGGTCTCCGGCTAACATGGCGAACGCTCTAACCGACTGAGCTACAGGGGCTCACGGTAGAACTAACGAATTTTTATCCAAGTATATATATTTATGTACGTAACTACATGGCGTTTTAATCTTAAACGCTTACATTTGTACGGAGGCACTTCTATGTTTACATCAACCGGTCGCCTGGAGAGACCACTTGAGTGGGCTCAAAGTAGCATAGACACAAAACTGAATAAATAATACTGCGATGGCGAGATCAAAAATGAACTATTTAACATGGGCTTTCAAACAGTGAGCGATGGTTTTATCGCCCTAGCTGCCTTGGCAAAATGTTGCTTTACAGCCAGCTCAGTGTCCCTTAGTGGCGAGGTTTACTGTTTTGAAACGCCCTGTAGTTACGCATAAACACATAGAAACAGATCACTGAAATGCGCTGCTATGTACATGTATTTAGAGATAATATTTTGCGAGATTATAGTGACAACCCCGTTAAATATCAGCACATAAACAAGCTTTTTTTACGGTAGGCTCCAATTTACTATGGTGTTAATTGTTAAAGCCGTTGTTTATACGAACCACTGACGTCACTACCAATATCTTAAATAACTCGTCCTCCGTTATGCTTACTATGGGGTCAATAATGTACTTGCATATCTCTTTAAAACTACTCATAGAAAATAGTGAAATCTGGTCGAAAATCGGTGGCCTTTTCCTTTAAGTTTATCTATATGAACGTGACTTCTGATGATTGCTGACAATAAACCGAACTATTGAATCAAAATCGTGTTTTTAGGTTTTCCATCTTACTTTATCATTAATTAATTAATTAACTAACAATAGCATGATATGAATATTCGATTTAATAATATTGTTAGTCCGCGAGATATGTGATACTGCCAGTTACACGAGTAACATATTTATCTCCCTTTTTGGCCACTGGCGGACCCCATTGGTTAATTGGTGTATAGGTTGGCAACCAATCATAATTCTATATACCCGTCTGGTTACCCGTTTAGAATACAATTAGTATAATATATATATTTTACCATCAGTACAAACACACATTTATAAACACTTCAAATATACTACAACGCATTTCTCCACAAATGTAAAAAGCGGAATGTGAATATTAAGTTATTTTATTAATGTGATCAGTGATATGAATATAAATTTATGGCATGTAAATTTGAACTTCTGAGCATAAATCTAGAATATTATATAAACACTCGCCCTGAATCGAATTTCGCAACAATTGGCCGGCGATAACTTAGAAAAATAACAACATATTCACGACCTGCATAATGAATACAAGGGAGACAATTGATAACAGAATAATAAACGATGTAAGATAACACTGCGAACCGGTACATTTTGTTACATTCTTGTCTCCGTGTACATCATAGTCGAAACCGATCATCATTTGAAGGAACAAAGTAAAAAAGGTTGAAAACAAAATAAAATCCTCCTGCGATACTGCTATAATATTATCTGCAACAGGAACCCAATATCATTGCAATAGGGATAGCGTTACCTGCTCCTACTCCTATACCTATCATTACAACAACAGCTTCAATGGGGTACCGGCAGTCCGCTAGATGGTGCGCGAGTGAAGTGGAACACCTAAGCATTCACGCCGAGCTCTGCTGTCAATACGTTCAAATACTTGCTTTGTACGTACACGTATAACAGTACCCCGGTACTGCCCAAGCAGCTAAGCGGCTAATAGGTCCTACTTCACTACAGTGACATCTAGTGGACCAGTTCTGCCGGTATCTCATTGCAGATGAGTTTAGAAAAAAATCGACAAAAGCATTGATATTAAAAATGAACCGTAACACAACATTAACAAGGCAAAACTTACGCGTTTGCCGGATCTTTGGTCGTAAATCATCAACAAAAAAAAACTCGGGTTATGCAAATAACAACACCTATTATATATACTAAATCCATCGGTCTATCCATAAGAAGCGAAGTTGCAATTAAAGTCAAATTGTTTAAGAAGGTCACAACACACGCATGAAAACACACTGACGTCCAACACATAATTTGACAAAATGGCAACCATATAGTTTCCGGAACAGTCTGTACTTCTTCAAGCGTTTGGTTTAGCTCCACCATCCCTTTCGAGATCGATGGGTTGTTCCATCTTTAACAGATGGGCATCAGATTCCTCATTATTATCATATATCGGTTTGTGATATACGGTACACACACTAAACACAACAAACCACACTATACCGACTGTTAAAAAATAACCTGGTATGTCATTTTAAAAAAATTCACTGTACAGAAAAGCGTAATAAAATTGACCACACAAACTCACATGATTTATATTAACGAAGTATCTTTGCAGTGTACCAGTGTGTACTTCGGATACCGATAGTCTTTTAATTGCGACTGTACGATATCATTGGAGTGTTCATTCAAAATAATGGTATCAAACATGACTCAGCAACGATCATACAACTTACAATCCTTACAATCCTTACAGATAATTCATTCGACTACAACACTAATAGTAAAAAAAAATCTTCATCAAAATAAATTATAAACGATAAAACACATGGCACCGTGGCAAAGTTGATTGAGGTTTAAATCCTTTAAACTCTACCAGGAATAGGCTGGTATCGCTCTGTCGACCGTAGGTGTATACGGGTAGTTTTCGAGTGGATGGAGAGATTGCAGGGTAGTTTGTACGCTTTTTCGTCCTGGTTAACCACCGTACACCGGCAAAGTAAAGGTGTCATATAAGTGAAACACCTGTAAGACGTTAAACACCTGTAAAATAATAAATAGGTCAAATAGGTAAAACATTAAATCTTATAAATTTTAACTGTTTTTTTGTTTTTCAATTTTTTCACTAAAACATGTAGTCTACAATGTACCAGCTCATTTCTAATTATGGAACTGAATCACCGCCAAATGTATATGTGTGTAAATGCGTTATGTTATGTCACTTCAAGGCATTCTATCAGCGTATTTCGACTAACTCGTGCATGTGGCTATCGGCTTGTTGCGTACATCAATTACTAGTAGTTGAATTTGTACAGGCTGATTTTCGTGTCTTTTGACAGGCCATCATCGTTGCTGTCGTAGTAATGTTTCCCCAAAAAAGTGCGCTGGCGAATGAATCGTCTGCCAAACTATTTAAAATTAATTTGAAGTCTGTTAAAGGCAGAAAACTTGCTACAAACAGCAAAGAGGGATAGCTCTTTCTAGGTGAACAACAAGATGGCCAGTCAATACATTAGTCAAAGACTCGACGATAGAAAAATGATGTGATTCTATATTCAAAATGTGGATTCTCCCTTAAACTGAAATGCTGCTCGACAACAAGGGGATTTGCGGCGAACAGCTATTATATACAGCCAAAACGATGGACTAGATTTCATTTTTGCCTAATATCCTACCTCGGACTTGCGCTCAGTGACCTTGGTACGTTGGATGTACAGCTTGCAAACGGGCCTTTTGGGGCGCATAATTTCCGATAAAGGGAGACTCAATCATTTGCATCAGCACTCATAATGGAGCATCCAACTATCCAAATCCAAGTGGCCAAGTCTGCAATGTGGGTAAACCTGTTCTGTTACCAACTCCATACACAATACGAGCAAATCAGCCTGGATGAATTCAATTTGTCCTACACAGCAACCTGATTGTCGCACAACACGCATGAGTTAATCTAAACACACAGATAAAATGTATTCAAGTGAAATATCATAACGCACTTACACACATAGACTATTGGCGGCGATTTGATTCTTTGTAGAAGATTGTACTCTCCTGAACAGGCTGAGCTACAGCAGTGAAGATAGCATTCCACAAACGCTAGACAGACATACTTTGGGAAAGAAGCCATCTGTATTGGGAGCGATCGAGTTTGGTATGAGCAAGTAACGGTAGTAGTGAAATCTATCTTTTTTAATGTTAGAGAGTTGGCCAGTGGCTACAAAGGGACATAAATCTGTAACTCATTCAGCTGGCATAACCGGGGCAAAACTCTTGTGTTGGTGACTTGGTAAGACAAAATCTGACATATCAAGATTGACAACTGACACTGTCATCTCTATCGTTGACTAAAATTAGCATTATATGATTATTCCATTGGATTATAGTTTAAGTTAATGAGATAGATAGCACTGTCGGTTGAAAAGGTAACAGATTTATCTCCCTTTTTAGGGGGCAAATTAAATTGCAGAAATGTCGCATAGTTTGTCTTTGATATTTTGTTTTTCTTGACAAAAGACATATGAGGCAAAACATTCAACGAATGTGTTTAACTAGAAATTGATAATGTTATCAGCCCATTATCAATTACTTTATAACCTAATAGTTGCTTCTGTCATCTTTTCAGAATAAAATATATTTCAGCTGAGAATTTGTAAATTAGGGAAACTGTTTTGAATGAGTCCATAGGTTTACGTTTTCATGCACTGAAACCCATCTATTTTGAATATCAGTGCAGTAATACAGCAGAAACACCCGGAAATTGAACTTATGTCAAAACTTTTCAACCGCATCTTATAGCAGAACCGCAGAAGCCCACATCGCAGCAGCGCGCATTGCAGCACCACAGTATCACGCGTTACAGCATTATAACATCATCATTTGCAGAATGGCTCATCGCAGCATCGCGAATCGTGTATCAAACATCGCACCATCACAGAATCGTTCATCGCAGCATGACACCTTGAAAACAATCGCGATGCAGCGATAAGGCCTTAATCGGTTTTAAGAGTCTAGCCATAAGTCAAACCAAACCGGCCAATTTAACCAGGGCATTTAATTCCTGGAAACAGAAGACAAGATATATATTTGTTCAAACGGACACGTTAAATGGCATGCATGCGAAGAGATTGTTATTCCTCTGCAAAAATGATTTGCAATTTAACAGATGAAAACAACACACCACTATGTGAAAACTAGAGAGATGTATAAACATCAGAGTATGTTAAGCATGTGAATACGTAAACCTTTCTATCAATCTGTACGACTTTAACAGACAATCAAAAACAAATAAATACATAATTTGATCTTACAATGAACTGTGGCATATTAGTATGCATGCATAAGTGTTGCAGAAAACGAACGGTAATTAAACTACAATATATTCTATATAAGAGTATTTTGTCATTTCTGTTTATTCTTAAGCAATAACACCCTGGGGAACTCCATTAAATTTTCTTTAACACTCACGGGCGTTAAACTATGTGGAAAATATTATCTACTATGTGACAGGCTGACATGGGTCAATTTGGAAAGTACGTATGTCAAACATTCATTAATGGATGGTGTGTTTTCCACGCGGCTTTCGCACACTGAAGCATTGGTAACAAAGTTCACCGCAAACGGCCCGCGCCCTTGCGTCAAATCAGTCTCATCTACACAAACAGTTTATTGTAAGTGGCAAGGCAAAACGTCGCCTTAAGTAAATTAGTAAATTATTAAAGTAAATATTTACGCGATACCCTGGGTGCCAATTAGGTATATTTATCAACTTACGCTGAATTTGAAGTCTGAAACGTAATTGTCTAGATAGTGGCTTTCCCTATCTTTAACTGGTTTGCTTCTTACATCACTATTCAACGTTCATCCATGCGGTTGACCCGCATTTCTACCAGTAAGAAACATTACTTTTGTTTTTGTATATCGATGGATTACGTAATCGGTGTGGAAATAGGCGGATTCCCTGCGATGACACCCATTGTTTAGACATATTCAGAGATACTGTGGTCGAACATTTGGAAAACAGCGTTGGAAATACAGCCAGTGTTTATAGTCGATTGGAACGTTGTAATTTGGAGGTAATGATTTATACTAACAGTGTAAGATTTAAATGAAAAAGATCTTATATACAGCAGTCTTAGCGACATTTCATCTACAACAGGAATTGACAAAGCTGTGATGTAGTGTGGACAAATTTCGAACCTCTGTGACCTTTTAATGCCTAACGTGACGGATTGACAAGGGTTACTAACTGGTACATCAAACCAGAGGATTAAAGTTAGGAATGCATAACTCTACATTGGATGTGTTTTTCGTTGAATATAATATTTTCACACTAAATGCCAATCGTACAAGGGCCTTAATCTTGTTCAGGGTGTAAAGTACTGGCAACCATTGTCATTTCAGAAATATTGGTATTCCATTTTTACGATTAGAATACTAGGTAAAATAACGTCTATAGACCAACAATTATGGGTGCCATTATTGTCTGTTGTGCAAATCGAAATATTCAAAGTGAATGTGTTTCCAAAGTGAATCCAATTGAGGAAATTGTTGCACAACCAGTTACGTGTGCACCGTGCGATTCACTGTTATCTTGTTCCAAACGAGATATATTTCGAGTGGGGAAATCTTGGAAAGGAATTAAAAGGCATATGACCGAAGCTGGAATCGATATGCTGTTAAGGTAGGTGACATGTTTATATAGACACAGAACAACACATTTTTACAATACACAATTTTACACGTCATTTTACACTTTTTATTGCAATATTCCTCTCTAGGTGCCGATGGATGCCATAGCGAGAGCTCCATTTGCCCTCAGTTGATCTCTGAGTTAAGGGACAACACGAAGTAGCTTTATTGAGAAGTCCCGGTTTAGTCCTGTCCTGTTTTGTGGCGCCCTTTGTCTTTTGTCATTGTTACTGATGTGATTTCCTTCGTCCATTAGTCTGGCTCGCAGTTAGATGAGCGAAATAACCGGAAATGTTGATTTTGCATCACCGTAGATGTTGTCATCAGATTCTAAAAGTTTATTATTATTCCAGACGGAACATTTCATGTACAAAGTAAACAAGAGTGCTCGTTTCAGGAACGTCGAACTTTATCAGAGGCCCAAAGATGGCGTTTTATTGGCATGCATTCGACAGGCATGACCTTCAAAAGCATTCGACGTCAACTGTGGTATCATTACACCGTAATCAGCAGACTGGTACGAAAACACGGGCATATCAATGCCTAAAGGAACTCCCACGGCCAGGGAGACCACACACGACGCCACAGCGCGAGGACGTGGCCCTGCTTCGGCACGACGTCGTCAACTCTTTGCAACGTCTCCTGTTCTGAAAAGCCAATTCTTACCCAATAGACGGATGTCAACCAGAACAGTGAGGAATCGTC
>JAVFBZ010192724.1:2207-14395 GCA_032466195.1 Katharina tunicata
CAGTTTAGTTCGAAACTAATCCCGCCCTTTATTCATCGATGTTATGTTTATGGTAGTAAATTTTCCGCGTAAAAAATGTAAGTAACCAAAAATTTAACTGCATGTTTTTGTTGAACTGCGGGAATAATTTTTTTTTTTTTCACGCTGATGACCAATAGGGTCATAATGGCGCAACTGCTCATTCACAGCATTGTGTTAAAGCTCACATATGTATCTTCATATAGTTGAAGGAATCACTGCCCAGTGTATGGCTGACTGTCAGTAAATGGTGGCCATTTATCTGGTTAAAAGAGTCATCAAGCGCAATTTCCGCTTTCTTTACTAACTTAAATGGGCCTCTTTTGCCTCTGACAGTGTCTGGGGGCACTACTTCTTTACAGTAAATTAATTTAACCATTGCCGCTTTAGTGCACTTACGCTATGTTTGAGTTCACAATAATGAGTGTCAAGGAGTCCGTTGAATCTGTCAAACTAAAGCGAACTAATACAAATTGACCTTTTCACCCTTTTATAACATTTTTATGGAGTCAATCTTAGTTGGTATTCTCAGTTAATTCATGCCGGTCGTTGCCGGGAGCTATCTGTGCCCTGGTGCTCTCTGAACTATGGTGCATCAGGATGTCGATTTGTTGAGATGTCCTGTTTTTCGTCCTCTTAATTTCCTGTGATATCTTGTGTGTACCCAGTGTCGTAAAGGGTGTTGTCCTTCACATATCAGGCTGACACGCCGTCATATGAGTAAAACGTCCTAATTAAACAAATACAAAAAACAGTAAAACCATACAGATTGAACGTTTCTGTTTAATTTTGTGTTTACATGTGAGGAAGGGGAATACGAACAAATAAGCGTATAGATCTGTATCCAAGTGAGTAACTGATGTTAATCGAATAAATACTTTTTTATGTTTAATTTGGCTGACGTTCTGAACCAAATGTAGGTAGGTCGTAACTGCTTGAAAGTTAATACATATATCCCCAACCCAGCATGGTGCTCTCAATTCCAAATATTTGGCCGCGGTAAGGGTTAATATGCAAGTGTTCTTGTTTGCTGTTGTTCTCAAGAAGGCTACGAATGGATCAAAATGTTAAAATGTCACAACAACAACATGACCGCTTCCAAACATTGCTGTTATTGTATTTTTCACTAAAAGGAAAACAAAGGAGAGATTGAAGCCTAATTTAAACATCTCGCGACTGATGGCCAATCTTGTATTATCATGGAACTCAAATCATCACTAAATAGTTTCTACGACTCTACACTTTACACTCTTCAAGTTTGTGTTAGTCTTCCGCCTTCAGCTCTTCAATCTATAGATTTCAGGGCTATTTTCCACCATCCTAAAAAAATAGGTTTACTGAGTGTCAATTTTGCTGAGCTCTAGATTGAAGAGCTGTTGCCCTAAGTGTATACACTTTTAAAAAGAAATAATCATTGTCTTGTTAAAACTTCCTATACCTAGGAATGTGTTTGTCAGCGTCGCTGACGGGGATTTCCTTTACCATTGGACTGGCAAACCGTTGCAAGTGCGTGAAATAACCTTAATTACGACGTTAACCCACAATTACACAAACAAACAAAATTCTTCTTTTAGAGGCATTTAGTAGTCGAGCCACTTAGAATAATACAAGAGTTTATGGATGAAATTCTTAGAATTTTCCGGCACAACGTTTCAGTCTAGTTTTTAAGACAGTTGCCAAGTGCTGATTACAAATCTAAACTGACTATACTTTTTAAATTGTGAAAGAATAACGTTATTAATGTGCCTTGTGTACTGACATTATGGTTAAATTAGTCACAAGACCGAAACATTTTTCCGGGAAAAAAACACAAGTTGTCAAATATATAATCTTAGGTTATTCTAAACAACATGCTTTAAATCATTGAATTCCCAGTGTTTTATGCTGCTCTTTTTATCACTATCCTAACAAAATATTTTTTTAACTTCAATGACTTCAATCCCAAACAGACTGCAATGAGCCAAGTGTTCATGTGTTAGTAACAAATGATATATCAGTAGTAAGAAACAATAACAGCAGTTAAATAATATACATTGTTAAAATCATATCAGAAAAAGATAGTATTATTGCATCATTCAATGTATTGATGCACTGGTCAAGTAATGTAAGCAAACGATTCTAATATACATATTTTAATGTATTGTATTTATTAACAGTGTAAATTGGCACACCCAACATAAGCCTACACCTGTCTTTTTATCTGTATACACTGTTTGATTTGCGTCAAACACGTTTATAATGCACTATAGATAACAAAGATGGAACAATAATAAAACGATGATATTATATAAAGAAAAAAATAAGATAAAAAGTAAAAGACAGCAATGGCGATAATAACAGGATTAAAGGATTTTACTGCGCATAGCGTTGAAAGATTTCAGACTAAGAAAAATGTTTAACGGCAATGGATTTTTTAAAATTCTGACACCTTGAGTGAATCCAGAGAAGTCCCACATTTTTTATATGATTTAGATAAAATAGCCAGTTATAACATTTTCGTCGCTGTGTCGAAGGTGGTTTGTTTAAACCATTCCAAAATCGATATAATTGTCACTGCTGCACATTTTCAGTTTTGATAACAATTCAATCAATTTCTTCACCATTCGTTTTTTTTTTCAGTATTCGTTCTATCTTGTCAGTGTATGTGGATTGAAGGGAGACTATATATCTCAAACACATTATATTAAGGTCCACAGGATAGATATATACAGCTCATGGGCACAGATTGATATTTAAATCTACTACAAGGACGATCCGAACAATCAAAAAGAATGTGACATTTATTGAGCCGATTGTTTGTCATATTAACGCCGACATTTGGCAACCTTTTGGACGTTAGTCTATCAAATTGTGACCGCCTGGTGCCATTATTCATTTCATTCAATTACTGTCGAAATGTTAACCTCATTTTATGCGAATATAATTCGTTTGAATAAAACGTTCAACAAATATGTATTGTTGGTAGTAGAAGTATACAATATTGTGATTGCTGTAACGATTTAATTATACAGCGAATCGACGTTATCAGAGGCTTCGGAGATCGTGAGTTTTCGGTTTTCCACCTTACACCAGAAGCGCAAATTCCCCATAAGATGTTAAATGCCACTCAAATAAATAAATAAATATAATTATATACCAAAACAATAGGTAGTTATATCGAACAATTTTGTGATTGGTGTACCTGCAGTCTGCTTGTGTTTAATATACATTTAACAGATATGTCATCACATTTTAGATAATGATGACCTATCAAAAGATACACATATACACACCCACAGATATGTCATTAAATTTTAGATAATGATGGCCTATCTTCCGGGATCAGCCGATACACATTTCAATTTTTTTACAAATAAATCATAGGAAATACGCAGAGTGCAATATTCCTTACCCATTACCTGTGAACTATAGAACATCCGTCATAGTCAGACAAGCGTCGTTCTTCGAGACTAGCTCTAATCTCTCAATATTTGAAATAGATTTTGAATCGTTACATAAGAGAATTCAATTGAGATGATGGATTGACCTGCCAGTTCTGTCAAACAGACCAACGACAACCTACAAATGCGGTCAATTGAGAAAGACAAGAAAATTCATCAAAAGCAATACTGTAGTGTAACTATCAATAATTCACAGACTTGAAAATAAACTGGATTTGGCGCCATTAAGCAATTATAGCAAACTCCTATTGTAAAACGTCAGCTAAAGACTTTTTAAACTGACTAGCACTAATTAATCTTTTCCATCTATTATTGAGATTTATTTCAATAACCAGCGAAAACAACCTACTTGTCAATAATGTGGTTGACAAACAATGGTGAACACAGGCATATTTGACTAATTTAGCTCCAACACCGTAACACATGCATTAATACTTTTATTATTTGTACCATTTCATGTACTTGACCAGAGAAAAGTATGAAATACACGACAAAACTTAGCTAAAGCACAGCATTTGTTAATTTTGTATACGCGCATTACATTCAAAACATCAACAAGACACTCCCCTCTCAAGACCAAACCAAAACGTTTTCTTAAAAAACATTCTCTTCCTCGAGAAAACGTGGTTTTGTATTTATTTGATTTAATTACCATTGATGACGAAAACAAAAACATCCATACATTAATATGAATCATCGCTGGGGACAGTTTCACCAGAAATGCAATTAAGCATAGTCATGGTCACATACGCTGTGCACATAATGACAGCACCGACTGTCCTGTCCAAACTCATTTTCGTTCCAATCAGTACCAGTAAACACCTCAGGCAGTAATCACTGCTGTACAACAGCTCCTTAGAACAGGCCGAATTAGTCAACAGATTCTGTCCTGCGGAATGTTACTTTTCATTCTTCATGCAAACCTGTACCGCACGGGTTCGAGTCTCCCAGTGGACATGAGGTATATGAGGGAGTCACACGAGGTGACTTCGGCAATCGCGGGGGCGGTTTTTACGAGGTTTCCTCTCGGTTTTCCGCCGTATTGAGTAGAGCAGATTAAGAAGAGGAGAATACGTCATCATATCAATGAAATACCTTTGAGTACGACGTTAAGCACCTATCACACAAACAAACCGTCCATCGAACTTATCCCACAGAAGCTAGAAACAGACAATGGGCCATGGCTACGCCTTTCATCACCACGTTGAAAAGGAAGCGCAAACAACATGCTGAACCTTATCCTCTGGCAGTGTCTCAGAATTCTGATGCCCCCTGTGCGTGTTTTTCGGGAAGTATGTTTGGTTTTACAAGTATCGGCTTTCAATGAATTGACGTTTATATTTCAGTGTACAACCCATGAATCATTAATTTCTATACTAATTAATAATGATTACAAACTTAATCCCTAAAGCTCTAAAACAAAATCAAAGCCATTACCGTTCTCTAGTAAACAAACTAAATCCTCATGTTTCAACCTCTTGAAACTTGCCCTTGTACGCCCTTGTTCGCAACACAACTATTTATCTGATTCGAAGTCAAATGGTAAACTATACATCTTAGGATAGAGATAAGATGGTACTGCTTCTATCCCCGTACCTCATTATGTCTACAAAGCTTACGGTCTAAGTCAAAACTGCTGTCATCGATGTCAATAAAGAGCTCATAGACAGAAGCTATTGAATGCCTGTCATTTATTTAAGTCTTACACATATTTCGCAAACACCAATGAAGCTCAGTGGGTTATTATTACAGACAAAATGTTGACAGAAAAGGCTTAATTTTATCCCACTTTTCGTAAATACCTCACAAATTTAAATGTATATTTTTTACATTGTAGTCCCGAAACGGATAAGTAAAATAAAAAAATGCAATTGTTAAGCAATTATATAAGGTATTTTAAAGTTATTGAAGAAAGGAATTAAATTATTATTAAGAAATATAATAGTATGGTTATACATATACACATGTATTCGCCCACAGCCATCGTGCAAGATGTGACCTTACAGAGTAGCTCTACGGTTGCCGACACAATATTGCTAGCCTAGTTGTGTTTACGGGCAACTAATCAGTGCCTACGGCATAAAACCCCAATCAAACCAACAAATTAAGCCATCGTTGCCGCTAAATAGGTTTCGAACAACTAAACCATTCACATAAGAAGTGTGTTGTATATTCCCACCTTCGTTACAGGAAGGCTGTAGCATATACGAGCCGAAGGCAGAACAGGGTCTTCGAAATTAAATTGACTATTCAAACCTATATTAAGGAACCTTGTAGAGGTATAAACGAGGTTTAGTTTATCTGGGGTTGAACTTTTAAATGGCCTGTCTTCGGCAATCACATCCAATGCTGGCTTAAGTTTACTGGCTGTCCGCCGTATACATGCTAGTATCGGTAAAATAATAGATTCCAACGTGTTCTCGTCTGCACACGAACATTATCATCAACATGTGTATATGGCTTTGAATTATATTCAGGCCAAAGTTTAACCTTGCGACCGTTGGGTAAAATATTTAAACCGTTCATCTACTTTAATATGACCTTGAATTATATAATTTCAATATGACCTTGAATTCTTTACTTGTGCAAGGAGTTCACTTGGGATTAGCTCGATGACACTAACGATAATTAGTCTCTCTGCGCAAGCACAGCAGATGATTGATACACATTATACACATTTATTCAACTGAGTTGAGTTCAAAAGTGTTAAGTGGAAAGGTCTAAACATCTGCTCGTAGGCAATAATATTTTATCTTTACCAACCACTCCGAAATCCATATAGCCTTACAATTAAAGTTCTACAAGAGTTGTCGCTCTTGATATCCATTTTTCGATACCTGTCGATACCCCAGAGACATTTGTCGTGCATTACACGGACTTTCGTTGATTAATCTCTATCAATGAAAACAGCAGTATAAAGTCAACAGTTTTGAAGCTGATACGGATGTGGTAATACCAGTCATTCTAAAACAACATTTACAACCTGATTGAAAGTCATGTTAGTCATGGTTTATCGTTTGTTATGAAGGAAACTTGTCGCATATGTTCTGTTTGAGATACATCATTATATTGTGAAGCAAACAATCGTCATCTGGCCTATTGTCTAAGTAATTGTCCATAAACTGCATAACTATATTTGTTGATTTCTAAATTGGCCGGTATATTATTTAAAAGAACCAATAAGCCTTTCCTCCCCTACTAACATATTCCATCTAAACGCATTCTTCCTCAACTAATGCATAAATGACCCGTTAAAGTCACCTCTTAAGCTTTCACGCCATTTTTATTCCCCCTTTACTCTTATAAAGAAGTTAGATTGCCATAAAGTAGGAACAAGGACAGCCTATCGATCTCCAATAAGAGATTACTTTCTCTGACACACCCTTTCCCTCTATTTTAACTACTCTTAGTTTCTCGTGAAATCAATTATTCCTGTGTCACTGAACTACACGCGACTCGCAAAGACAGCCGATGCCATTTGCACTTACACGATCATGAAATAGAGAATAATGATTCGGAAAGGCGACATTGACGGGGCTATAAAAGCAGAAAAATAGATACTTGGTGACATTAACTCAGGCTCCTATTCAATTGTCCTTTCACCTAAACGATTAAAGGTTTTTTTTGCCTTGTGGAATTGTGTTCGTTTCGAGTCGTTGGTGGTTTTAGTACCAATTAATACCCACGACACACTGGAAAATATGTACAGTTTTACAGTTACTTCCAATCTTACCACGTATTCAGTACATACACGTCACAACTTATTTTAAAGGTTAGCTCTTGGTGAGATTAACCCTTCTGTCCTGGTAGCGTTAGGTTTCCATGCACAAAATGTAAGTATTAGTAAAACGAAAATAGGACTATTCGGTTTGGAGCTACGGGCTCTTTGATATCTGTCTACAGGGAATTTCTGTATATTTTTTTTCTTTCAAAGGCGTACAGCTTGATTTCATTTATTCATTCATTCATTCGTTCAGTCATGTCATTCCTTCATTCATTCATTCGTTTCATTCATTCATTCATTCATTTCATTATGTTTGCATATGTTTTTTGTTAAATATGACAACTTGAAGATCCGTGTAACTAGATAACACAGGCATAATTTTTATCGAAACATTTCAGTAGGATTCTTATCACACAGGCGGTTGAATGAGATTGTTAGGATAGGCTAGCCTTGTCTGTAAGACGAGATTGTGTGCAACAAAAAACAGAATTGGCAGAGAACCAAATTTTACCGCTGTGTGTTACAAAAAATAAATTAACTTCTTTGTTTGGTTCAATAGATACAGACTTATAAAGCTGGTTCAAAATTCACTTTATTGATCGCATATTGCTCCCCAGCATCCTTTGGTTCTGTCAAACGTAATGCAATCTCATCATGATTGTAAAGCACTGAAAAATAAAATTGCTCTATAGCTTTATATACAAAAAATAATCCAATGATTTTCAAGATTTTTTCGGCTAAGACGTTGAATTGAAGATCAAGGCATGTTTTATACTTTCAAGAGGGATTCTGTGTAGTTTCGGAAATGTAAATAGGTGTACTACAGGCTATTTAGCTACTAAGAGTCTCATTTGCATATATTCTTAAGGATTTATTCAGCACGATTATAAGCGGCATGATACATAGCTGGCGGTCAAGGGGAGTTAAGTCATTTATACATCGCTGATTACACATGACTGATCTCCCCGTAATACTGATTTTATCAGCGATATTGTTTCCAGCATGGTGCTCGAGTATGAAAGACAGGCTTACTACACATACGCCGGTGAAGACAAACATGGCTCATTTAAAATATGAGAGTTCAATGCGACTACTTTCAATTTGTTTTTGAAGCAGTATAAATTAAAAATGAATATAATTTCTGAACTCGCTGCATTTGTGTTCACTTTGATTTATGTTATTGATTGGTGTTTAACGTCGTGCTCTAATGCATTTCCCCCATATTACGACATTGCGCTGCCGGTGCATAGTATGAAACTCGGAAAAAACACATGGCGATAACTGCAGCCAAATGAAACTTTCCCCAACATACCTACGCTCAACTATCTGCGGCTGAACCAACTGACCCAAGGCAAGGCTCTTAGTACCCAATGAGGTTAACTGACAACATTATTGCGCTCAAATGACATTACTAAATGTTAAGGATCGATTCTCAAATACCTTGATTTAACAGGAACTTATAAATATAGTAATATGTAACCCTAGATTTTATATGTTTTAAAATAATTCTGTCATACAAATTGTTACCGAAACACTTGTATATATTTTTGTATAATGTAGAGAAAGAAAATTGTGCTTGCATCCACCGGGATTCGAATTCGCGTCTCTGACTAGCACGGATATATAAAAAAATATATATATATATAGAAATAAATGTGACTTCGTTGCGATTGTATGATCTTGGCATACATGTGTGTTGGGGTGTCGCCAATTTGAAAAGTTACATTTCACTCATAACAGGATATGACTGAATACTTATTAATAAATATAAATATGAATATGAAAGTAAATGTAACCTTATGGTTTGGCCAAGCAAACGACATGTGATTGACCCAAGTCATCAGAAAACTATACACATATCTACAATCGTGTAATTTCCATATCACTGCAGAAATTCCTGTAACATGACTGAAATTCATATATTCTATTAAGAAGAAATTTAACGAGCTATGCCTCTTTGCAAGTAACAGCAAAATGCCAATTAAATTCACATTTAAAAACACCTAGGCTTAGGCGGACTAATGGTCTACAATCAAAATTGAATCCGGTGTTAAAATGCGGAATGAAGAGCGCATAAACAAAACACAAAATTGGCCGCTTGAATTTATAACTTATCACTTTGGGTGCTAAACATTATCTCATCTAATCACATCTATAAATCCACCAAGGGCGAGATAATCCACACTGGAAAAAAAGATTAAAACTTACATTGGGCTAACATTCAACTAAAGTAGAATTACACTCAACCTAATTTGTTTTATTATACTGCATACGTGTAGCAAATACATTAATTCGCTAAAAAAAAATCTTATTCTTTAAATGTAACAAGCTAATACTTGAAGTGACAATATCATTTGCTTGCGTTTGAGTCTACTGTTGGAATTAAGTGAAACACCCTTGATCGCCGATCATAATAAATCGATCTCTACATAACATACTTTACATTTAAATAGTATTATTTATGTTTACGTCTAAACAATCTATCATAAATATGTAACATATAAGTTACTGTATACATATAGGTAAATACGATTCCCTACAGCAGTATGTATTTCAACTAAATACATTGAACGAAAACTGTTCTGAATATATCGAATAAGCACAAATTTCGGAGAACTAAATCTTTATATTAAAAACTTTGCATTACTGCCAAACATAAACATACTTTACACAAAAAATGCCTTAAAATATAACGGCTAAAAATCCCTTTTTATTTCTCGTTATTTTATGTTGGTTCGAACATCTTCTTATACACTGTAGCAAACCCATTTATTAGGTTAAAATATGGTCTGAAAGACATTACTGAATACGTACAAATTTCTAAGAACATAATCCATTTTTGCCATTTACCTTGATAATGGAATAAATTATCCTTATATCCCCAAACTTCAAATTACTGAACCAATAATAATTTGAAGAACCGAATACAGACAAACTTCAGAATACATAACCGTTATTAACGTAATGTCCAGATCTTGAATCCTAAGTGATATACACAGACTTATTCCAGAGTATTCCATTGTTGTTGTATTCTCATCCTCGCAGGTACAAATCTCAAAATTATCATTTCGCCTGGTGGCTTAGCAAATATTGTAAAAAATAAAATATTCCGTCCCAACTGACTTCCAGAACTAATATATCTCAGTATTTTTTTCATCAAAAGTACTAAAACCGACCTTTATAAAATACTTTGTGTTAGCCTTAAGATTGTGCTTATGGCAATATTGGGTTATTTTCTCCAAGAACACCATCAAATCAAAATATCATTATATAAAATGTGATGGAGCATTAAACTAGCATATGGGCGTATAATGCACCGAAATATTTCTTATTGAATATTTATAT
This sequence comes from Katharina tunicata, assembly GCA_032466195.1. NCBI lineage: Eukaryota > Metazoa > Mollusca > Polyplacophora > Chitonida > Mopaliidae > Katharina > Katharina tunicata. The sequence goes on from JAVFBZ010192724.1 coordinate 12,735, forward strand.
GCTAAACAAGTATAATGTATAGTCGGCAGCGGTCAAATAGGTTGTGTTTATGAGCAGAAATGAGACCGAAAAATTATGAGTATGTTTACCTGCGAAAATCTCATGTGAATGTCTTATAAAATGGAAATATAAGCCGAGCACTGAATGACCAATGTTATGTTACCCGGTCACATTTAACATTCCGGTACCAAGCTATGCAATCTGTTAATACATTATGTATTCAATTGGTCTAATAAAAAAATCTAAATTACATCCATAATTTCATTTTAGTTGAGCCTTCTTTTTTACGATTTTCTCAAGTTAAGTGGATGATACGATCTTATCTATCAAAATGCCAGAAAAAGCAGTTCTAACTTAGGTAATTTAAACAACGAACCATATTTTATAAATCTTCTGTGTTTCCTTTTTCATGTGGAGCCATAGTCTACCTTAAACAGACAATTGGGGATAAGGAAATACAGCTGTCAGGACAATAGATGGCATTTAACAGTTCCCGGAGAAAATTCGCGGCAGTACATCTAGGGGAGTTAACTCGAAATACATGAAGAGCAAAGCTATTGTAAAGATGGTCTCCCCTGTATTGTAAACTGTTTTAACAGCAACATTGCAAATTGTGCAGACAAAGGCATTTCATGTGTTTGCTTAGTGTTGAACCTAAGGTTTTTCCCATTTAAATAACGATTCTGGATTGTCCGTATTTGGTCGAATACATGTACATAAACATCCTTCCATCTATGCTTTCACTTTATACACTTTTTCTTAAATGCCATCAGAAGGATTACATTGTATAGGCCTTCTTGTTGTAGTACAAATAAGGGTTTCACTTTTATGCCAGGTCTGCAAAAAGCGACACGAATAGAGCCACAACATATATCATATGTTATGCAGTAGTCCAACGATAATATATATCCAGTGCTGTTCCAGAACGTTTTCCGTATTCTGGACTGATACATAAAACAAAAAATTAACGACCAGCACACACAGACTACTGCGATGAACACTTTAAGACTGACAGCCAAAAGTTCAGACCTAACTTGTTTGAACACACAGCCGACAAATCTTTAATATAGAATAAGATAAACTCTAAACAAGGATTTGTTTGTTTGTTTTTTTGTTTGTTTTATTGGGGTTTTACGCAGTACTTATATTTCACTTATATGACGGCGTGCCAGCCCAATCGGTGAAGCAAACCACCGTAAATGCACTGGCAACATGGAAGACAGGACAAAACATTTACAAAACAGAACACCACAACAAATCAAGACCCTGTGTCCCTTAGTCATGTTTAAGCTAATCTTCAGAAAATTAGTAGAAAATATAACCAAAGGCTACACCGAGCCTACTTTGTGTTAGAACATTATATCTAAGTATAATAAAGAAACAATATAATTTTAATTTAGTTTCTATGTTACTAGTCATCACTTTTTAGAAAAAACGTTCTTTTTACAAATAAATCATGTTTAACGAAGAATGCTATTTGCCTAAATGTCTTTTAATAATAATTACTATTTTAAAACTGCACTTGTTTGCATTCCTTGCTTAACAATAACGAACCCTTATCCATGTCGGTAAAGTTAGCGGCCGATTCGCGTCTTATTCACAGCAACTTATTCGCGGCCGATTCGCGGCGGATTCAAAACTTATTCGCGGCCGATTCAAAA
>JAVFBZ010192735.1:0-14393 GCA_032466195.1 Katharina tunicata
ATGTGAACTGTCTGTTACTCTGACATCCAGAATGTTATACAGTGGCGTAGTCACGTCAATGGGATACACAATCATGTTTAGAGTCAATGACACCGAGTGATTAACAGTAACAGACACAGCGTTCCATTTATCAATTTGATAAGCCGATTGTCCCTCTCTCTCTGCTTCCAGCTATAAGATTTGCTACTTTACCAAACGTTATACAACAGGGTGTAAAGGAATCTTATTCAGTGAAATTCTACCATCAGTGCTGCAGTGCTGCTGTTCTCTTCGTCTATCCCAAGTTATTACTCGCAAGTTAGGACAATCAACTGCATAAGCAATCATCATTTCCTACAATAACTGATACTCGGAACAGTCAACGGAAGGAAAAGAGAGGGAAATAGAGATAGGTTATACAGATGATGGTATCCCGTTAAATACGTGTAATTATTATTTTAGTTACCAGCTAGAATAGTTATACAAGTGCCGATCTGCTGAATACAAGACGGTTTATATGTACATGGGAACTATAATAAGTAAGACAATAGAGAACCAATACTGACAGAAATGTGGGCGTAACCCTTGTTATGTTCGCAACGTATTTTAATATGTAAATGCGTTCATTTGAAAACTTTTTATTATTTAAAATCATAACTATAATCATTGTTTTCAATTGTTTAGTAAGGAATAAAAGATGCCTTATGATATAAAAATGGTAATCTATCGGCGTTTTGCAAGTATACATAAAAGTCGACAGTATATTGACAAATTTGAAAACCCCTAACGATTCATAGGCTTAATGGAATACGTTAAATTAAGATGCTCACTGACGTTTCTTATCTTGCGCATACCTGCTACGCTATAAGATTTGTTAATTTCGTGTCAATTTCAGCCCTTCAACATGTTACTTATTTAAATTACATTTATTAAATTAGTGATGTTATACTCCGTGGCTACCAAAAAATGTAAAAATTGTAACAAAACCATAATATCTTTTTATCGACGATGACCTCATTTACTATAGAAGGTGCAATCAAATAGATTTTAGCCGTCTACATTTTAAAATAACACAGGTAGTATATAAAAGCTGGTAGCTTAGCGGAATGCAAAAAACTTGTGTACTTTACGTTAAGAGTCTACTTTGTTTACAGCATCCTATTGCGAATCATCCGACGAATCTACATTGATCCCACGACGTCTGAAAAATGGTGCTAAATTCTGATTTTCTTCACGAATCGGATAAATATTGATGTCGAATTTGCCGTCGGATATATTGCCTACAAACAAAGTTGTGACACCGAACAAGTGCGCAGGTTTAGTAACCATAGGGCTGGAATTTATTTTAAAAAGTAGAGAATAGAAAGATGCCTGCTAAGATGACATAAACTAGTTTTAACATGTTGGATATAGGATTATTTATTGTTTTGACCACTGGTGTAGACGAAGGATGATTTAATAGATTTGATATTTCACGGTGCTGGTTTGGAGAAATGCTGCTGTACGTGTTTACTGATTTGATGTTTTTTGGGTAAGATATCTGCATGATTTGGTCTGGAGGAATGTTATTATCGTTCAGTTGTTTAACCAAATGTTTCCTGACACTGTGATTAGTAAGCCATTTTCTCTGGACAAATTCGCCCAGGCTGCAACTTTCTTCGTGAGAGTTGAAAAGGTGTTTGTGCTGTTAAATTTAAGTATTCCCGTCCATTACTGTCTGTGCATAACTTTATGTCGCCGCCACACATGGTTCTGTGTTCTGTACTTCCTCTTAGTCCAAAATGTATTGTTAAAAAGCAGTTCTTCGCGGAGAAAGTACTGATAAAACATTGATAAAAGACAGGCTATCATAAAATATAGCCATGACGAAGGCATCACCATCCCTCAATTTAAGTGTACAAATGTAATTTTTCCTACTCTAAAATTCAACAACTTAGCAAACAACAAGTCAACGAGTTAAAAGTTTCAGGATTAATAATAAATGGTAAATTGAACTGGCTTTCTGGCGTCAATAGTATATTCTGCAAAATTTCACGAAATATTGGTATTATTAAACATCTATGATATTCTGTGTACTATATTGTTTTTACGCGTTAAATCAGTTTTCTAGTGTTCAGTATGAAAGACTCTAACACAGACTATTCAACTGGACTATGTACAATTTGTTTGGTGTTGGGTTTTGAAGAGGCCTCTAATCTCAGCAATATGCAATCAATTTACATGGACTAGAAGGCAATATGGTTTATGGGTAGCATTTAATCATACGTGATTGGCTTGGCCTGGAACCCACTAAGGTTGTGATCAAACTGAAATAGGTCTATTCTTCAGAGATACGTAACTCAATCACAGCACACACGCTATTCGCTCATTGCCAGCCATACGTTCTGTATCGCAACGCACGTATATTGTACCAAATGATTTTCTGAACCAGTATCTTGTAGTAATATTTGCGCTCCAGTAATTAGAAAAGCCAGTGGTCTAGTTGCTATGAACAACGTAATCAGGTTTAAGTGAAATCCTGTGATAAACGAAGGTCCCACATTACACCAGAAACAACCAGAAAGCGGAATATGATTTGTATAGTGACAGTAATCATGAGAGGCCAAACCTCAACTCGAAATGCTGTTTAATTCAACAGTCACCAGTCCCTCCACATCGCGCATCATCGTATATTTGTATCAGTCTGGCAATCGGAAATTAAATATACTGAAATCTTGCCACGATGTTTTGTAAGGCTAAAAATGTATAAGGTGCTTATTTCAAACTTCTCCTTTTTCTTATAGGTTGAGCATTAGGCACTGGCATTAGAATTCGGAAGATATGTTCGCTTCCTAGAGGAAACCGTGATCGACTTGGAATTTTCAACCGAAGCACTAAGTATGAAGAGCACTAAAAATAATTTTGTGATAAAGGAAGTTTCCACATAAGTAAATGATGGATCAACAAATTTAAAAACATATGATGGTTGTTAGTTAAAAGTCGAGAAACCCTTAACTTCCAATAACATGAGTGTATTTCTGTCAGATAAATATGCACTAAGTTCACTTAAGACGTATGGATATTAAAATGGGAACTGTTTTGAATTTGATTTCATATGATTTGAACATAGACTTAACCGTGTGACCTTTGATTAATCACTTCTACAGCATTTTACTAATACTACACCGTTGACGGAGAGCTTCATTGTAACTACACTGTTTTGATTCACAGAGAAGCTGGTTATGTGCTGTAGCCCTGTGAGTTATCTGTTAGTAATTACCCAACAACTGTATGTCTGAATATCGCAACGAAACTTCAGCTAGTCGCGCGAGTAATCTGTTGTGCTACGTTTACACTATGTTCCCGGCGGCCACGGCAATCACGTTTCAGGCAACCGTGGACAAAACGGGATGGACGTGAGACAATGCGGGGTACGAAATGGGCAAACGTGACAGGCCGCGGTTGCCATGGATGTCGGGACATATTTTTAAACTGTCAAAAAATTTGCCACGGAAGTCATGGTGCGGATGAGAAACCTAGTAGGCCGTAGTAAAACGGGTTGAACGCAACAAAACGTGACAGTACGTAATAGGCCGTAACAGATCTTGGAGGCGGTCCGTAGTGGGATGGGAAGCATGTGTATTCCCCGGCATCTCACTGTCCGTTTAAGTTTTGTCGCGTTCTGCCGCGTTTAGTGCGCGTTTTGTCACGGTTACTTCACGGTTGCTGCACGTTTTGTCCCATTTTGCCACGTTTTGTCACGGTTCTCACGGCAAGCTAGGGTGTACGGTAGCCGTTTTGTCGCGTTCAATCACGTCGCGTCCCGGCGTGTGACGATTGACGGGCCCGGCGCGCTACAGCGCGTTGCGTTCTATTACGGTCTGACACGGCGCGCGCGGTCTGGCAGGGAGTATATAAAAGCCGGGCCCGGCAAGTGAGCTTCATTCGAGTGTAAGCAATCGACGACACATTACTGCATCTACAATACGAAGAGAGAAGACCAAGCTCTGGTCGAAATCTCAGGATACAATGTTTGCTTTTGCTTGGGAGGCCTTCTTTTTTATACCGTGGGCACAAACGTGCTCCAAAACTGCCCGGCGTCCACGTTTCATCCGAACGTTCATACGTGAAAAACGTGTCAGATCTTGATCAGAACGTGAGGGCCCCATCAGAACGTGAGGGCCCGGTAGGGAACGTGCTGGCATCCGTGCCGCGGGTCGAACCGTAGTGCGCCTTGGAGCCCCCGGGACTCATACCCCCCCCGCCCTTCACGGATACCGTGATAGAGCGTGATAGTGCGTGAGAAAACTTGAAATGGCCAAAATCACACGGCGCACTACGTTTCGGGCAAACGGGATTGCCATGGCCACCGAGAACATAGTGTTATCGTAGCATAATTAATTAGCCAACAACTGTATGTCTGGATATCGCAACAAAACTTTTTGATTTCATAAGCATGTATTGACATCTAGTCATATACCTATCTATATCTACCATATTTTCCCCCACTTAAGCAGCCTACAATTCGTCTACAAGACTAACATTGTTTGGCCTAGAGTCTTAAAGCTTTCTAGTGTGTGTTTACTTTAAGGGGACTAGATAATAACGAGGTTTAAGAGCACCATTTAATTAGTAGTTTGGCCAGAAGCCCAAGTAAGCTTTAATCATCAAACAACCATATACATGTAGTTCGCCTCTATACAAAGACATATATTAATGCAGTTGGATGATGCAATCTAGTTACAGAATGTTTTCCATACATTATTTATAAGAACACAATGTAATTGACCAGAGCATGGACTGAATAGTATTACCTCACGTTAGACTAAGAGCTTCGGATGCAATAATTTATCCATTACATGCAAAAGGTTTATCATTAGGATCACGGAAACTGCAAAATGTAGTCAGTACACCATAAATAATTCAAGACAGAAATCGATAATTCCAAATACCGACAATATCGATTGGTCAGAAACAGTAACCATACGTCCTGATTGACAGTCTCTGCCAGAAATTGGACGTACATTTATACTACCTACTTACCTCTAAAAGCACTTTATCGGAGCGGTTTTATGTGACTGGTAAAGTACTGTCGGAAATCCAGTTTGATGGAAGCTGATCAAGTTGTTAATAGACCTACACGGAGAGAGCTCATTGACGCTGATTATACTGGTAGATTTAAAACATATTTAGCATCAGCCAACATTGAGTGACCTGTAAATAACTCTATTTCATACAGTGGACTGAGAAGACCTCGGATTAACGATATAACCTAAATGAAATAACTCTTACAAAACTGTTAATACGGTGTTGTTGTAGTTACTCCGTTCTTTGAAGTTAAGATGAATGCTATTAAACCACACGTTTTGAATAATTAGCGGCATTTAGTTCATTACTCGAAGTAATAAAGTTGAATTAAGAAACAAATATAAATTCTTCACTTTCATGCATTGGCTGAAATGTATCACGTGGTCAGCGTGTAAGACGTAATATAGACTCGAAGTGTATATCTGTTGTTATAGCTGTTATACACCTCGCCAAATGTCAACCAATCACCGACGGCTATTCCGTTTTCCTAATTGATTGAGCTGTGTCAAATGCGTCGTCTGCTTCGATCACAGATGTACAAAACATTTATTTATAGGTCTTCTAATTTAATAATCGTCATATAATAAAACAGTTTTAATTCGGTCAATAAATAGTTAGACAGACCAACCTCGACCTCTGGCCTCGGTCAATATACAATAGTTAGCCAAATAAAAACCCTGTAACAATGTCCCTGTCGTCTCAACTTGTTAAAACTATTATGGACATGAAGCGGATTAAGATATGACAAGAATTAGTTTCTAACTATGTTTCATCAAAGTCTAACATGGGTAAACGAGGTGGTTTTCTATCAAAAGACAAACATTACACATAGGGCGACATTTTCTGGGGAGAAATCTCGCAGATAGATGTCGAGGACTGAAAGCATGAAAACATGAGCTGCCCTAGGTTATTTATTTATCTCGACTTTGATATGTTGACCATTGAATATGTCAATCTGAAACGATATATATCGATCAGGATAATATTACTATAATAAGTCAATATAAATGGGCTGGAAACTAAACCATTATATCACCACAGCCCAATGACAGACACCCAATAAGCCAAACCAAAAATATGGAGCCACGTTCTGTAAAAGACAAAGTGCTGACAAAATCGACAGTGTAAATATAGAATGTTTCCTGCCCGAACCCAATAAATGTACATGTAGGAGACAAAACAAACGGGAAATAATTTGTTAATGCATTAGGTGAGTGCTTTATAATTGGCAAAGCACAATAATTAGAGAAATAACAAGGTAAAGATTACAACATCAACGTGTGCGAAGTTGGACAGAATATCGCCATGATATGTAAAGTTTATTCCTGAGAGGGGGAGGGGAGGGGCGGGGGGTGTTATCGCTGCCGATCTTGAAATGCGAACTGCAGACTGTGGATTGCAAACTGCCCCTTATACTGCTCAATGCTGCTAATGTGGGCATCGTCTGGAGTTACGCTACTACGCAGCGGCTGTTGATGCATAACATCTACAACATTCTAGTACAGACGCTGCTAAAGCAAGGCCAATTGACACCCGAGGGGGCTATTTCAGGTTGGACGACACTGGCCAATCAAATTGGGTTTTACAGTTGCATGTTTGGCTTGGGTTTGGTTACGTGGTATCCAAGGCCTGGGATGAAGGTTTAACTAATCGCGTGGAATAAATGCTTGATGATTCTCCTCACCCTTTTTTCCCCTTTACCGCAATTTGGTAGGTTTGATTAAAAAGCTTTTTTAGGTGTATATGACCGGTTTGGCCTTGAAGAAGTACCATGTTATGTATAATTATTCAGTAAATACTGCAGGTCCTAAATTATGCGGTTGTTGTGGAGACAATGACAGCTATATATAGAGTCGAATATAAACGCACGCAAAATTGGGGTTTTAATTTAATAAAATCTAGTTGGCTCTATTGTAACAATTTTTGAAGTGTGTATTCATAAAATACAAAACAGTTATAATAATTTTAAAAAATGTCAGTGGGAAAATCCTGCCATAATTCAAATTCAACGTAAAGAGGGCTGACAATTTCTCCTTATATGTGTCAACAAAGCCATTGATCCTACCGAGATGAATGATCTTGTTTCTAACGAATAAGCATTTTGAATCTTGTAAGGGGTGGGTTTAATAACCGTTGATTTGTAGTAACGTTGGTACATCAAAGCATAGCCCCGATGTGACAGCAAATTGACACATCCTCATGCAAGTAGCTCAACAGACTGAATGACGTACAAATAAGATGTCTATTATTTCTCCCAAAGCTTAGTCTGCGTTGAAAAGCTGGATTGGAATTAATGGCTACAAAATGTATTTGGTATAAAACTTGATTTTGAGAAGAGTTCAACTCCACAAGTCCAAAAATACAAACAAAAATTGTTGGTTTACGTTTTCGTCTAGTGACTCATCTACACATTCCATTTGTCGCACCACTTTCTCAAAATTTACTGGCGTGACGTAATTTTTCGGGAACCAATCAATGTTAATATTAAGGGTTTGAGTGGAGATAGCGAATACAGCCATTTGATTGCGGTCTGGAATAGTGCCTTCTGGTGGCAATCGCGGGTAAATCGGCATTGTTTTAACAGCGGGTATAGTGGTCTGTAGTAAATGTATGTATGAATAGCCGCTGCCTAGGAGTATACTTGGAGTTGGCATGTGATACTGAGAATGTCGAACAGCGGACTGCGTTCTACACCGTGTGATCTGCGGACTACGAGCTGGGTAAATGGTATACAAATGACACCAGAAATAGACTAGTGTACATGTAGTGGTATTGTCCTTGACCAGAAAGCGGCAACATCTTAAATTGATATTTTAGTGAAACTGCTTGATATATCAATTTTTATCATAGATGCAGAGTTTCTACTCAGAGTAACTTCAAATATAATATTTTGTTCAAAAAATACACAAAGAATTGAAGGCAAATGCAAGTTAAATGTCTGCATTGCCGCATACGATGCGGAGATTACAATTATCTAGCATTGCAGAGTAGCTCTTCTTATTCCTAGCGACCAATTCTTCCATTGGCATTGCGGCATTCGCCTTTTATATCATCTGACATCTGATCAAATATTTCGGATGATTTGTGTGGATGTTATCAATAGTCTAAATTATATGTTAAGAATTTCCCGTGTGTCCGCATTATCGATTCATAATGCCTCCTGTTTTCAAGTTATCTGTTTACAATTACTCTATTCTTTGGGATATTTGTGTAAAATTATTATTTTTTTCGTGATAAAAAAGTGCTTGCGATTACAAGGAGTTTGAACAAAGTCAATATTTTCGCAGACGAATGCATGTCATCTGATTGGAAACACCCTCTCAATCAATGTTGACACAACACAGAAACAATTGTATTCACACTATTACCAATCTAATTCCAACCCTCTAAAGAATACACCCTGATAACAAATATTAACAGATTGACATAAATTGTGTTAGATGATTACATATCGAATCCACACTCACTATATCAATCTTCATCATAACAAATATTGACAATAGGCAGAAACAAACTATCTGAGATAATTATCAATCGAGTAATAGCTATCCAAGTAATACATCGTTAATCGTGACAAATGTTGACAAAAAAGCTCAAGTAATGTTTTCCAAGCTGTCATAGATCACTCAATGTGATAACGGAACAATACTTGTTCATAGCTCTGCCCGTCGAATCAGAGTTTATGGTGTTTGTTTTCTTTTGCGATCACATCAGTTAATAGATTGATCTCATTCCGCAGTGTAAAGTCGGTCAGATTTAAGCGTTGGTGGAGTTTTCATAAACTTATAGTTAGCTGATCAGTATATATGCGAATAATTATATGTGATTAATAGTGTATCACAAACATTGGAACGAATTAAGAAGTTCGATTTTTTTAAAAAGCTGGCAAAAATGTTACAGGATCGTGGTCCAGTTTCAGTAAACCACTGACTCAATGGGCCTAGAATAGTCCGAATATATAAAACAATACAGCTTCCATTACAAGCAGACGGCGAAAGACCAAACACAATTTGAAATCAATCATTGGAACCTATGGAAGGAGACCGTCGATAAAATATAGGTGTGTAAATGTGTTATACTATGTCACTTGAAGACATTCTAACCGCGTGTTTGAATGTTACGTGCCTGTCGGTTTGTTGAGTATGACAGTTTTGTCCAATCTGATTTACTCGACTTCTGTACAGAGTTGGTAACATAAGAGGTTAACCCGTATTGCAGAATTAGCCACATTGATATGGATAGTCGGATGTTCCATTATTATGCCAGAGGGAACTAGAGCAATAGGTTGAGACACTGGACTCCCCCTTAACCGCAAATGATGCACAACCACAAACGCGGTCACACATTTACATGCAACGTATCGTTGGCTCTAAGTGTTAAGCGGGAATCCATTGTCTATTGCGCAATGAGTTAGTCGAAATATGAGGCAAGGGTGTATTCTAGTAAAAGAGCATAACGAACGTATACACATAAACTGTTGGTGGTGATTCCCTTCCTTTGAAACAATGTTGCCTTGTTTGTCAATTATCTTTCGGGAAACGCTTACAACAATACCCATCTGATCTACATAACCTCCTAATGCCTTCAATCGTTTTTCCCTGTCAGGCTTATGCAGTCAAATTAACATTTAAATTAATCTATGTCATAGCATTGTGCATAGGAGAAGAGTGGTTACCTCTGAGCAAAACACACACTGTATTAATGCAGAAGTATTTTTTAGAAATATTCCACCAAATTCAATTAGTATAAGAAATACAAAGAAAGACGAGCCCGAATAATTAACAGACTTTACAATATTTCTGAAATAGCCTCATTAAGGTAATAATAAAGTCCTCCTTTAAAAACTGTAATTTTTATCACAGATTGACAAGAACTTGCCTTTGGTAGATATATATTCAGATACATCATCGTCGGCCAAAGGCTGTATGCCGGTTTTAGTCGATCTAACCAAAAGATCAAGCGGGGTTAGTGTCTTTGGGTTAAAGTCATCGTAGAGACGGTGTTGTCTACATACATGTTTTCTTTCCATTGTTTAAAAAAACAATATGGATCGATTAAAGGTATTAAGAGCCTAAACCGTCTTCGGGTTCATATGGGGCGTTCGTTATCCATATTGTCTCAAAAGTTGTTCAATGTTGCGTTTGGTAAGTAATGCTGAGTTCAAAGTTATGGTTGAGAAAGTAATTGAACCCAAATATGGACCGTGTGAAAAGCATACTGCAAACTGAACTGTTCCAGATTGTTACTGGCATCACTAGATATTCTCCCAGGAATGATCCACTCGACTTCTGTACAGAGTTGGTAACATAAGTTGGTTAAACTCATTTGTTCACTTCAGTTTATTGGGGTGGTATTATAAGATCAAGGTAATAATAGTCATTTCCGATCAGTAAATCAATGGAGGAAGGCTCCATATCAGCCGAAAGTGTGTCGATTGTTGGGTGGGCGAGTTGGGAGTTGCCCTGAAGTTGAATTTCATATTTCTGAGTTCTAATAAGTAGTTGAGTTTGAGTTTGCTAGGCGGTATAGGCTTCCATAATTTCTTTCAAATCTTGATGCCTGAGAAATCATTTTTAGCTGAAACAGTCTTTCTGGTTTTAAGTTCGTTTTCAGTTTCTGACAGTTCAGATTGGCGTCACTAATATAGGAATTAAGTTCAGTTTCTTCCGATTCAAATTGTTTATTCCACTTTTAGTTCTGTTCCTTGCAAACGTCTTGCATATTTTTCACTGTCCTCTTCATGTTTGCTACTATAGTCCTTTAGTTTAATAAGAAGGGTACTAATCGTTTGTATTCCTTTGTTAGAGTCATCTTCCGCCACGTGGTGTTTGTTACTTTAATAGTAGTTCAACTTTCCAAAGTTCCTTTTCCAACAAGTCTCTGTACCGTGTCCTCCGTCCCTTGGCGTATGACATTGACATATTGACGAATCACTTGAATTTAACAAATCAGTTCACCTGGCTAAACGCTGCCCGTCTTTGGTACCACTTGTCGCGGAGGAGAGCGACTTTATTTGTTATTCTAAATAAAAAATTTCGACCAGCATAATCTAACATCAAACACATCCACATTTCGTGCAAATCAAAAATGTTATTGACTATACGGAGAGCATGTTGTTATATATAACCAAGTCGGGCAACACCAAAAAAGGGTTGATCTTACATAACATCGAAACGCACAAAGAAACGAAATTGATTAAATCGAGAATTTGTAATCTTCGCGACCAGGCACAATATCTCCCAGACGCAAATACGAGTGCTAGCTAATGCTCAAAGCAAAGACACACGTCCCACTTTAGCTCAAGCACTTCTACTCGACAGATAACATTCAGATTGTTATACTAGGCCTACTTTCGCCGATGCACCCAAACTTAAGATCAGCTCTTGCGTCCCCAAAATTGCCTGTGTCTTTTGTATGGATTTTGGTTTGCATACCAGTAGGTGACAATGAACGTACATTGTTATAACCAATGTTAAACAAAGACGGGCTTACAATTTAGTGTAAGCCTTTGTGCCTCATTTTTAACGTAAAATATAACTGAACTCCCCAATAATCTGTCATTTCTAATATGAATCTGAGAGAATCGTACCGTTTATTAGGCCCTGGTAGTCTTTCGTGTCATGTTTCTTCAGTTTCTGTGTGGGCCATCAGTACATGTATATTTGTCACCCAAGTAAAAGTTGATCAGCTATTATTATTTACACTTTTATTATAAAAAGCGGGGTTTTCCAGAAAAGACCAATACAAAGTCTTCTTAACATGGAACAGCTTTGAGTGTGCCGTTAAACATCAATGGAGCCAATACTATCGTCACATAATAAAACACTGATTTTCGCCATAAACATGCTTCTTTGCGTAAAACATTCAAAATTAACTGAATGACAGTGCCTTTAATTTGATTTATTATTTTATATTTAGAATTGGACAGATGCAGTTAATAAATGACACCCGATCCTGGTCTAGTTCTCTTGGAAATCAGCAACAGGGAGAAGGCGAAACACTCGTTGTAAAGACAATATCTATTAGTACAGGAAGTAAATATCAGAACTACATAGCTATCAAGAACGTTTTATATTTTTGTTACTTCTTATCAGATCAATAAAGTCTTGTAGGAAATTCAGTTTGATGAAAGCTGACGTGATTGTTATTTCTGGAGAAAGTACGCAATTTTGCTTTTTGTGTTGTAAGTATGAAATATAAAACGTGATAAGTATGGAAGATTTTAAACGAGAAGTGTGCGAATAACTAGATATATTGTATGCAATTGAAAACTGAAAAAGAGGAATACGTTTTACATATTGGGATACATCTTAGACCAACCCTGGTGATCGGCGAATCCCTCTAAAGTAAAATATTGAAGTAAAAACCGAAACGTTATCACAGAAAAATTAAAAGTTGATCAACATATGTTCAAGTAATTTTATAGCATTATAGTAATAATGGACACAAAACCAAAGAGTTCAATAACCGATACAAAAGAGGACTGAACCATCGTCTGAAGAATAACATAACGTGATGATATTGTCCAAATCCAAATACATGTACATGCTGAGATAACATTATTACGAACGGATTAGTAATATACAATGAGAGATTTGTATTTAGAGAGGGATAAAGGGAAATTTGATAACATTATACGACATGCTCTCGACTAGATAATGCTGAACTATAATTAGGGGATTACCCAGCAAAAAACATTGTTGTTATATGTACGACATTGGAATTAGATTGGTAGGAATCATGTTAATAGGAACAGAAAAAACATGAGACTCTTATCTTATATAAATCGTTATTCATAAATGCCAATACTCGCGTGACCTTTGTTGTAATCCCATTAACATCATCGTTTAGCCTAGATTACTCTCACAACTAAAACATTTATGAAGGAAGTATAACAACAAATCGGTGTATTTGTATAGTTAATATCTTGGTATTATTTATTGTCACAATGGATTAAGCAATACACATGTTGACTGGTGATGGCTGTATAAGAAAGAAGACCCACGTGGTATGCATAAATCATCAACACGAACAATACACTAAATTACTCCCTAATAACTCACCAACAAGTTGCGTTGCATATGTATGCTTGATCTATACGTAACGTTATAGATTGTACGTTGAAAGTTACCTGTATATACATATATATTTTTGTATAAATGTAGAGAAAGAAAATTATGCTTGCCTCCACCAGGATTCGAACTCGGTTCTCTGGCTAGTCGGGGGCCAGCGCTCGAACCGACTGAGCAACAGAGGCTAACGGTTGAGTGGACGAATGTTTATCCATGTAAAGGCTGTGAATCTTTCTCTACGGGAAGCACTGACACAGGGACACAGAAATAGTGTATTTTTATCTACATATTACCCACAAATATGTTTGTTGTTTTGTGTAATTCTGGTGATCCACCGGGATTCGAACTCGTGCCTCCGGCTAGCAGGGCCAGCGCTCTACCAGACTGGACTACAGAGGCTCACGGTAGAATGGAGGAATTTTTATCCAGATAAAGGCTCTAAAATATGGTCATCTGGCACGTTACATAAATGTGTTTGACAGATCAAATACTCTGCATACTCACACTTATTTTCCATAAGTTTCGTTTAAGGTCTGACACACAGTGTACCACACATACTCGCCTCCCTCCGCCTCGTACATAGCATACATGCACTGTATGTGTAATAAGTTCTCTTTGAAATACAACTTTTGAGAAGATGCCAGGATTTAAGTAGATATCAATTTACCATTGGATAACAGCCGGCGCGAGTCTATGTTAACAGGCGAGATACTGTCTCTCAGCATCACAGTAAATAATGAATCTCAAACAGAGCCTTGTTTACCGAACACACACAATGTTTACCAGGCTAATATTATTAAACAACACCTTTGCTTTTAATTTAACCCATCATACGTTATATACCTCTTAAATAGCTAATAGTTACATGGAAATGTCAACAAAGCATGGGACTGTTTGTCCGTTTTGTTTTAGTGGCATCTTTATTTCCTCCATCATGTCTGTGAAATCGTCGGTAGTACTGAACAATGCTCCAAATATATGACGCAAGGCAAACTGCATTAAGCTTACAATGAAGTATAACATCAGTTGTCTTCGAGTACTAAGGCTAACAGGCTATTTGTTATAGCCTACGAAAAAAAGTTTTCAATCAGGGATCATACAATACAAGAGTTGGTGAATGTTCAACAGATGGACGAGCAACGATTTAGTTCAGATACTAAAACCATTAAGCAAAAAGTAATCGTGACAGTTACATTTCATTGGACAGCATTTGCACTGCTTATATACGAGAAAAATAAACCTAAGTCACGTGACAAACAAGTCATAATTATAGTG